>CAJPEV010000224.1:112765-158256 GCA_905338385.1 Darwinula stevensoni | reverse complement strand
AGAACATTCTAGCATGCTCTGGAAAAAAATTGTACTGGATATTCAAGAAATTCTGAGAACTTTCTTTCCAATCAGATACTCTCTCAATATCAGTTATCAAATAAAAAGGGGAGGAGTAGAATATTGGGCTATCTAAATATCGGAAAAAAACAATATCATTACATCCCTAGTCTTTTATTAAATGCAGGACAAAAGATAATCAGACAATCTTCATTGTCAGATATAAGTAGGCTCATTCATGGTTAGACCAATGAATACAGTCATAACAAAGAAGAATAAGGATGGCCTACCACATAAATAACAAACTTGGAAGGATGGATGAACCCAGAACAGCACAGCGGCCAATCCCTGCGAAATCATACTCAAGGACCTGGGACAGAAAAGAAATATACATACATTGATTATTGAATGACCAAAGCCATTGCACAGTTGCTTAAAAAATCCTAGCAAGGTAAAACACTTAGCATTGCTTCCAATTTAAAAAATACTCTATGCATCTCTTGAATGGGTACCTAGTATTCTCAGCATTTGAAGAATTCTGCTCTTACCTGTTATTGACATGTGTCAAACCAGAATAAATATGATTAATTTACAAATCAGTGGGATTGTAAATAATGAGCTGAAATGAAGTGCCTGTCATTTATTTTGCAACAAAAAAAAGCATCAAGTTACTTTTAAGTGAGAAAATATAAAATATCCACTTCAATTGATGTGCAGTGTAGATAAGATGTCCCAGATTTCCCTAAGGAATTAAAGACAGGATGTCATTATGAGGGCAAAGTAAGTTAACAAAAGATATTAATTATTACCAAAGAAGCATTCTACAGAACTAAAACTAAGTTTTCGAAGTTATTTCTTTTTTTTTTCCTTCATGCGATAATGAATGAAAGAAAGCTGTCAAATTTACTCATTTTTTGGCATATAAAAAAATTTGCAAACCATTACCCATTTATGAAACCCTACCATCATTTATGTTTTTTAATTCATTGGGAAAAGATTTATTAGTAAGTGTCCAATGTTCATACCACCAAATTTCACTCAAAGGGCTTTAAGGGCTTGAAATAAGCAAAAATCACAAATTTCACAAAAAAGCACTGCTTTCTATTGTATGGTATCCTATGCAGCTCAAAAATTTGGAAAATTCCCTAGAATATCTGCCATTCACACGAAAAAAAGATGGGAGTAATTTCAAAGCTCATATGTATTTTTTTTAATGCATGCTACACATTTTTATTCATGCCCCACCTCACAATTTCTGCCTTAGTCTCAAATGGCAAAGAAATACCATAGTTTTCATTACCAGTTCTTCTATTTTATATTTATAGCTGCAACAAATGGAAAAATTAGTGCATTCTGCTTGTATGGGGTTCATGGGCATGACTGCTCATTGAAAAAATTATCAGAATTAAAAATGTGTTATTTTTTTGGCTACTTTTTCCAAATGGGATGTGACTCATATTTCTGGCACCAAATGTGGGAAAGCTGATTTCCTATTTCTTCTTAATACAAGGGTCTGAATGGTGCCTAAAAGAGAATGTAAGAGGCTGTGAGCTGCACTTTCTGTATGGATCCAGTGATGGAGTGCAGAATGGCGGTAGAGCACGAGTGATGAATATGGTACTGATGAACTGAATGCTGACTCACAACATTATTAGAATCATTATGCTTCATTTTATACTGCCAAGGCTTGTGCAAAATCAATCTTCTTTCTACAAGCCTTGGCCAGAATTTTGACAAGTCTTCAATCGATGTTGGTCTGGAAACACATTCATTGGAGTAATTGCTCAGAGAGTACAAACTATTTTATTAAGAATGTACAATACTGTATTGCAAAAGCATTTTTTGTAGTATGGCAGAATTTTTTTGGCCTTTGAAACAAAGGCAGAAATTGTGAAGTGGGACATGAATAAAAATGTGCAGCATGCATTTTAAAAAATATATGAGCTTTGAAATTACTCCCATCTTTTTTTTCATGTAAATGGCAGACATTCAAGGAAATATTCAAATTTTCAAGCTGCATAGGAATTGCAATTGAAAGCAGTGCTTTTTTGTGAAATATATTACTTTTGCATATTTCGAGCCCTTACAGCCATTTAAGTGGAATTTGGTGGTATGAACATTGGAGACATACTAACAGATCTTTTCCCATTGAGCTAAAAAATATATATGATGATAGGATTTCATGAACAGGTTAATGTTTTGAAAAATTCTGAATATGCCAAAAATCGGTAAAATTGATCAAGCTTTCTTTCATTATTGGCCTGAAAGAAAAAAATAAGAAATAACTTAGAAAACCTAACCTTTTTGAAGAACAATGGCATCAGTTACATTCATTTAGGTAAAAAAAAGTTTTTGCACTACATGAGTTTGAAGAGTGCCACTTTTTTGTAATTTGCAAAATTTGATGAATTTTTGTGACAAAATGACTCCCTACCAAAAGCCAAAATTTTGCACACTTACTTTGGGTCATGAGGGATGCCATGTAAAAAATGTTAGTCAATATTGGAGGGGGTCACCACCTGGCCTCTGGCTGATGTGAGATGGAATGACCATAGAACACTATTAGAAATTTAAAAATATTTTGAGTAATATGTCATGATGCTATGCTTCCAAATCTGTAGGGTATTGTAGGACACCTTGTATATTTCATATATTGACAATTTATATGACAAAATATGGCTTCACATAATGACATGGCATACATGGTAATACAATTCATCGTATTGGTCAACATATGAATACTACAATGGTTCATATACCACAGATATTATAGAAATGCTGTCAAAAAGAGAATGTGTAATTTAAAAATTATTCAAGGGCAAGAATTTGCCTTTATCTTTGATTGCAGAATGATAATTAGAGAATGTTTGCCTTTGTGTAACAAGAATGAATCTAAGCTTTCTAATGATAAGCTGAAAAACAATCTTGACTAATGATTCCTTGGTCTGAAAAAATCACAAAAATCTTGCTCTGCTCTAAGCATTCAAAAATGTACATTCAACCTTTTTTAAGCTTGTCAATCATATGGAACATGTCAAATACCATGGATTTTCATATCTGAATTATCATGCCTGATTATTTATCACATATTCTAGATCAATCACAGAAATACAATCATGTGTGGGAACTTCATAAATGAAAATTTGTTTGTCAAAAGTGGTGCTGAAAACTTCACCTCTCAAACTAATCATCTTATTGCTACAGATTTGTACAATCATAATCTCAACTTTCTAATTGGTGGATGAGAGACTATATAATTAAATTTTATGTTCAAAGAAAATAAGTTACACAGGAACCAGAAGATCATTCATTTCCTTTACATACAATTTCTCCAAGTTATTACACATTTTCCCCATCCATTCCCCTTAGCAGCAATACTACACATTTTTACCTGAAAATGTCCTTACATGCAAAATTAATTGATATATCATTTGCAAATGATTTTCTATTGACTTCTATATCACTGATGAAAATAGTATTGTTTGTGAATTGAATTGACAATATTAATTCCATTTCATCCTTCATAGAAGTAATTTTGCATTCCATTTCTTTTAATATCTTTTCAACTTTATCTACATTACTTGCTTGTGGGTGATCATTGCCCATATACCACTACATTTTCAATCTTAAGAAAATAAACATGTATTTAAAACTGAAACATAATTCTGAAAGGGTTTCATTTGTTGTAAGGTATTGACAGAAAAAAAAGCCTCTGGCATTTATACTAACCAATAATTAGATCATTGAGACATGCTCAAGCTAAGAATGAAAGTCAATGCCATGAAAGAAGTTACAGCCTTATTGGCTCTAGCAAAAACAATTCTGAGGATTCTATAGGTTAGGTCAAGAATTATCTTTTTTTATAGTAATAGTTTCTATTCTACAAATAAAAATGGGCTTTTGAAACTCACCTCATTTCTAGCCTTTGCAAAATGCTTATTCACAGTCTGCTGAGAAAATTCAGCTCCAACAAACAGAGTGCCATAAGTCAGACAATTGCTTAGCAATGGCCTTGTTTTAAATAAGTGCTTCACATATCCCACAAGAGCCATATTTTGGTGCTATGCCTATGGCAGATTGACTCCTAACATGGGGCTACAAACTCCCTCCTAAAACAAAAAAGAACACAAAGAACAGAACAAAAAAGAAAAACATAAGATATGATACCCATAGTGAGTGTTGGCCTTGTCAAATGTCACTTCATGTCAAAGGTGATTGAAATGTATTTTCAAACCACTGTAAGGAGCTCTGCTAAATCCTGACTTCATATATTCAAGAGGACATGTCAAATAATTCAGAAACAATATATAAGCCAAAAAAGCTTGTCTAATCTGGGTTGGAATCTGGAAATGATTGAACAGAGGCAGAGATAAGAGCAGGGAAAAAGAAGCATTAAACATCACACCAAATTCCTCCAACAATTTCCTTGGTTGACAACTCCACTGGTGAAGAAACTTTTACAGGCACTCAATCTAGTTATTGCTAATTTAACTTTCAAGCAACCTCTTGAATTGAATATGATGCTTTTTATAATGTCAGATCTGAAAAATTTATCTTTTACAATGCTGCATTTGCCTATTAGAATGCAATATGTCTGATATAATATTTTAACATCCTCTTAGCAATAAAAAGTAAGCTTACATGACTCCAGCCATCTTCATACAATTGAGGAGTATTCTGAAAAGAGGGTGTAAGTGCCCATATGCCCTTTTTCCATATCCACATCCATGCACTACTTAAAGTGATTTGTCAAAGGGCAGAGTGGTCAGCAGGTGGTTAAGATGCACATTCAGTAAAGGAGAAGTCGATTTCCTTATGCTCTCACCATTTGACAGGCCGACTGCCCAGCAATTTCAATATGGTTGCCTCCATGAATATTCCATTAGTACCTGAATGCCTGCATGGCTGAATGATTTGGTGGAAATTTTTCCTCATTTCAAATTGAAGTGAGATAGAGAAAGAAACAAGACAGGAGGGAAAGGAAAGAAAGAGGACCAGTCATCCAAGCCTCTGGAAGGACGTAAGAAGTTGGTAATTTCCATGAAACAATTGACGATCCAGATTATGAATAAATGAATATTGGATCATTGATGAGCAATTGGCAAATGAAACTTGTCCTGAATTTTTCATTTTTCTTGGCTTTCTTTGCAGAAGAATTCATTTGAAATCTGGACATGTATATTTTGGAAAATTATTTTAAACTGGATAGTAGCAATGAAACTCTGGTTGGAATAAGTACCAGCAGCATGGATATGGAAAAAGGGCATATGTGCATAAACACTTTCATTGAGAAATTCATTGAACCACCAAGTTCACTTGGGATAAGGTCTAAGATATTTGACAGAAAAAATTTTTTTTCAGACTCAAATTAGCTCAGAGAAGTTTTTGCCATTTATCTTGAATTTTATTTTTTGCACATATCCCCTTTTTCCAGAGAATTCCTCAATTAAAGTGCAAACTCTCAGATACTCTTTAATAAGTTCCTTTAGTACTCTCTCTATAAGGCTAATGTCATAGTTGTAGAAAGTTTTATCAACTTTTTGATAAATGCAGGGTGTAACATAAGTCATTAACAAAATGCAAAAGATACAATTATTTAACCCATAAAGTTAATATTTCTGCTTTGCTATTTGTAAAACACAGTTTTTCCCTCAATTTTGGTAATGGCTTCTAAACTTACCACTGACCAGCAAGCCACTATAGTGAAACTGTATAATGAGAGCAAAGTACCATACAAGCACAGCAGGACTAGAGTAATTCTTTTGCTTCTCCTCCTTTCTCCAGTCCAGCTGCACTTGTGTGGTACTTTTGCTCTTGTAGTACAGTTTCATTACAACTTGCTGTCAAGGTTTCAGAATGCTCCACATTCTGTTCCAACTGAACCTTGGGTGATCTGGTTTCTGTTCTGTGCCACAATGATTAATTTCAATCCATTCCATTCCAGGTAATATTTTTGTTCCATTGTGTTCCAGTCCATTCCCCTGTTCAGGGAAACAGGAAAATTTAGTGCAAACGATAATTTTTTCCTTCATATCTGTGATACATTAGAAAAAAACAAAAAAGCTATTGCAAAGGAAAAAATTGTCTGGGTACTTGGAATGGAATTGAACAAAATTATTCAATTTTCTGGAGTAATCAATTTCATTCCATTCTGGTGTTTCATTCCTTGGCCATCAGTGAATAGTATTCCATGTTCTGTTATGATCTGGGGATTTTTTCCCATATGTTCCAGTTTCCATTCCAATTCAAAGCCCTGCTCACTGCTGAGTGGTAAGTGTAGAACCCATTGCCTAAAATGAGGAGGACAAAACTTTAGACTTTTTACTTTTCAAAAATAGCAAATCAGAAATATTAACTTTATGGGTTAAAGAATTTATATCAATTTGCCTTTGATTAGTGACTTTTGTTACACCCTGATTCTTGAGTCATCATAGTTCTTTTGCTCATACCTAGTATTCTTAATGCCTTGGCAACAACTTATCCCCAGTGGGAAAAAAAAGGTGCTTCTCTGTAATTATTTAAGATATTGAGTCTAGGCATAATGAATGATCACATGAAAAGTAGGAATGTTTCTAAGGGTTGCAATTTTCTCTTATATCATGAAACATTTATATCTCATCTCTGGGGAATAAGCATAAATTTCTCAGTTTTTCTTTTCATAAAACACTGTTGCCAATCTAGATTAGCACTTTCACTGTTGTTCACACCATATGACATGTTCAGAGTTCTGACTTGGTACACCAAACATGCCATATGGTGTGTTGATGAAAGTCTGGGTGCAATGTAACTTTTCTGGCTGAGATGGCAGCAGAGGCTTAAAGGACATACTGAACTGCCATGTGACCCACTAGAACAGGATTTGGGAATCATTTTGCCAATGTGGTTTGTGAGTGAAAGATTTTCAAAATCAAAAATTTTTTCCAAAGTTGGCCACAAACATATGCATTCTTAGATGTATGAGGAAATGATAAAAACCATGATTTTTACAGAGCAAAAATTTCATTAAAAATGCAAACTGAATAACCACCAATCATGCAAGCAAATAATTTTCAATTGTACTCATTGAACTAGCACAAATATTTTTTTCTTTTTAAAATGCCACTTAGCTTCACAAGCAAAAAAATTTTAATGAAAATTTTTACTCTTGAATGTTATCTGTTACCTGTTACATGGAAAAGAAACTTAAAAAGTTATGAACCAATAATAATTGCTCAGAACAATTGATGATGGAAAGTAGAGGGGTGAAAATCATGAATGCAAAAAATGTTAATTTTAGTTGTAATAAGTCATCTGCAAGTCTAATTTCAATGCAACTTTAGCTGTTTTTCCTCAAGAAGTTCTTCAGATTATTGGTAATAAAAATTTTTTTTTCTCTTCTGCAGCTAATGAGCCAAAATTGGCTCATGAGTCACAAGTTCCCAACCCCTACTCTAGCGATATTCATGAGAAGTTTTCATGACCCTAACCTAAACTTTTTTGGTATTAATACCTTCATTAGTCAACCAGCTGTTAGCTATCCTACGACAAATAACCTGTCATTGAACTGTGGATATTTTTTCTTTCGGGTGGCATTAGATATGATTATTCTATGAAAATACCACACTCAGAAAAAGTAGCAAGAGTATCCTTCAAATTTTGAGTTTTCACATGAACTATTCTTTAGAAGTAAATGTTTTTGCCAGTAACAACATTTTCTAAGCTGCATAAAAATGCTTGGCAAGGAGAAGTTGGGTGGACCTGCAAATGCTTGGCAGCCATGTTAATTTGGGAGAAGAACCATTATTGCTGAAAGAAATACACATGACTGACATTCAAGTACTCATTCACAATTCATAGTTGGTAAATAGCTTGCAGGTATGGGGCAAAGCTTAAGGAAGTTAAAAAGAGAAAGGTATGGCCTTTCTCTAGGCTTCACTCTTCTTTCCTAGGCTTGGGTTACAAGAAGCTATAGACCCTTTTCATTTCCTTCACAGGCTTGAGTCATTACAAGCCATACTCCACCTTCTTCTCCATTGGCTTGAGTCTACCATGCTTTTCAGTTACGAGGCTGGTGAAGCTAATTGACAGTGGTCAGATTGCTTCTGAGGCATTAGGTACTGCCTTAACTATTTAGATCTGAGACTGTAGCTCCTGAAGATAGAAACAATTCTGTATGGGGTTGGCTAGTCAGACTTGTGGCCTCAACCCCATGAAGATGCAGGCTGCCTGACAAATCTCTGGAACAGGATCCTTCATTGTCCTTTTTCTTATTAACTTCTTTAAGCTTTACCCCATACCTGGAAGCTATTTACAAGAATTCAGACTTTCATCTCTGTTCTGTGTATCTGGGTTCAGAAGCTGGGCATTTTCTGTGGCCCTTGGGTGGTTTCAGCCAGATTCAACACCAAAAAATGACTTCTTTTACTCTATCTGCACACCTTGGCTGGAGGCAGTTTACTTCCCCCAACCAGGTAATTGCTTCTTGAATGTTTTCTGAAGGAATTGGGGGAGAGGGAGCAGAAGCATTCCCAATATTACATACAATAATTCTGCCATTACAATTATGTTTTTAAGATTTTGGGGCCTTGTACATCTTGCATACAAAACACGTACACTTTTAAACACCACAAACATTGTTCACATTCACATAACGACTTAACGTTCGGGTAAGCAGGAAGTCTGACGGGTGGAGAACTCAGTCAAGAGAGTTAGTGATATCAAGAGGCTATTTCGCCCATTTCGATATCACGTGTCGAGGTCGAGCATTCCTTAATTTTAGGGTAGGCCTAACCCTCTTAAAGCTAAATTTTTTTTTTTTTTTTTTTTTTTTTTTTTTTTTTTTGTTTTTTTTTTTNACATGGAGGCAGCCATATTAGAGTCAGAGGTGTCAGATCCATGTTGAACTACAAACGAATCACGGAATGAGGCAAGCAGTAGTACAGAGTGGACATTTTATCCCAAATCAAATGTTA
This sequence comes from Darwinula stevensoni, assembly GCA_905338385.1. NCBI lineage: Eukaryota > Metazoa > Arthropoda > Ostracoda > Podocopida > Darwinulidae > Darwinula > Darwinula stevensoni. The sequence continues at coordinate 149,305 of CAJPEV010000224.1, read as the reverse complement.
AACCCTCATTTATCAAGATTGAAGATTTGTTTTGGGTTTGTTGGGTTGTCTATCCAAAGCTAAATAAAGATACAGTGACCAAGAGGAGGATATCTAAACACCCAGTGAACATAACATTGCGGAACGTTCAGGGAGTGTCGTTTAATTTCATCAGCGTTGGATGTACACTCTAGCATTGCATAAATATAGGGTTTCCATATTTCGGAGAGCCAAAAGGAGGACACCTTCATTAATCACAATATTTATTTGTATAGGATAATCAAGGTTCCCTGTTCCATGTCTAAAATGTGCAAGACACGAGAAATTCCTCTGCATGTGTTATTGTTATTTTTTATTTATTATTAGTTATTAAAAATACTAAGAAATATATATATATATCTCACACTATTAATTTTTCGGCGCCTATGCTTACTTTTCTGTTAAATGCATTTCCTGAATATGATTCAGTAAGTAACCGTGAAAATCTTTTTACCAGACATGTGCTTGAAGTTATACTGCACAAGAAGAATCCCTTTCGCAGACTCAACAGCCGAGTGGTTCCTTTCTGAGTCCACGTTTGCATCGTGAGGAGGAATGGCAAAGAAAAATTAAGCTATCTTTAAAAACTCTGAGAGTCGACATTTTTGGAGCTGTTGAAGTATTTAACCCATTTTCAGTGCGCTGAGAGTTGAAATCTTGTTAAGTTTTGGGATGAGAAGTTCATTCGACACCTGGTGTATCGCTCAAACATAACTGAGGTTCTTCTGTCTATTTCCCTAATCATTAGGAGGTGGGATTTAATAATAATTAAAAAAATTGGTTTCAACGGGATGGGGCCTCTTCGCGTCAATGCAGTTGATAAAAAACTTAAGTTATTTCTGAACTGTCTCATTTCAATAGAGATTTTTGTGGCTGTCAGAAGGCTTGACTTTAAAGCCCCCAATATTTGTATATAGGGCATTTCAAAGTCATGCATTTACAAAAACAGACCAGGGTCCTGTAAATAATTAAGCCAAAACTTCGAACTTGAAAAAATCAATATTCCCGTGGACATGATTCACGAAGTGATGCGCAACGCAGTGACACGTGCGTGCCAGTACACACCAGGAAGAGATGGACAATTACTCAGCATTACTTTTGATAGTTAAACAATATATAAACCAGATGTGAATTTTCTCTCCTTAAACTTCCTTAGTATGGAGTTTACTGAGGTAGAAATTATTTGAATTACTGTTTTAAAAAATGCAAGTCATGCAGCTTTTATTTTTGCTAGGTATTTCTTGGCCACCCTGTGCTAACCTTGTGCTTGAATTTATTCGAAAAAAAAAACTTTCACAGAGCTTCACAGTGTTACAACACGTTCGCTGCTGATGACGCACATGCACGTCAAAGACTGGTTTTCGGGGAGCGCCGATGATATACCTAAGCGTTATCGACGAATTGATGCTATTACGGCGTTTCTCAAGGGGCAAAGGGCGCAGCATTGGCGAATGGCATGAACCAAGAGCCTCTAGGCTGCGCTCTGGTTTCTGCGTAGCGCCACTACGTGGAGCATCTGATTTCCTTTCGCGAAGAACTCGAAATGCCTGGTGAAAACATGGATGAAGCTGTGGAAATTTGAGATGTGACACCTGCTAACTCACCACAAATGCCAATAAGAGATGATGACCATGAAGTCTCGAAGAGAGACTCCAAATGGAGGGAATGGGAAACAGGATACGTCACGGACGTGTCGTCACGACTATGTTGCCAGGCCAAACAAATTATGAATATTGGTGACTGGAGGATAAATCCCGGACAAATTCAATACTTCCCAAAAATCCGCCCAGACGGTAATGTGAGGGCGGAAAAAGAATACATGTCCGGGAAAAGCCGGACGTATGGTAACCCTACATAAATACCTCCAGCAAACAGCAGTGGTTGCGCACCTTTTGGAATGTGTCATTTGAGTGCTTCAGTGTTCCACCATGGCTCATAAGACCATCAAATTTCTTTAAGTTTATGGTTGCGTAATTTTTCACCTTATCCCCTCGGATTAGCGAAAGTCCCTTTTTCCTTGGGTCCCTTAAGCCCGCCGCACACAAGGCAATTTTTGTCGTGCGACCGTCACTCTACACGATATTGCTCTGTGCACGGGGGTGCTGCGATGGCCGCGCGACAAAAATTGCCTGGTGTGCGGCGGGCTTTGGGATCACATAGCTTGCTAACTGAGCCCCTTAATAACCATGGGGACTAAGCCGACCCTTTTGCCCCATTGTCAAAGATGAAGGGTGGCCGCGCCTTCTTGTTGCCCATGCCATGCTACAAAACTGTTAGCGTAACGTTAAAATGTCGCTTTTTCAGGCGCTCTGAGCAAAATTGATTCGTTTGTTAGAGGACCGCTGTAACTGTAAGCAAAGAGGTTGCTGATGATGACGTCCTTTTCAGAACGTCCCCGACCGGTTCGACTCGGAATGTACTGCGGCCAGTATGATATTGAGCGTCCCCAAAGCACAAGTTATGGCCCTCTTTCGAAGTCCTATACGGTGCACCTGGGACCCTACTGGAACAGGTGGAGAAGTTTTAAGAGTCTTGAGGCCTGGTTTTCGAGTGACGAGCGATACGAAAACGAGATCGACAGCCGCATCTCTAGGGTTACTGCAGTTTTGCGGGAACTCTGAACTGTGGTAGCCGATTCTGACATTTCCAAGGAGGCGTAACTTTCCGCTTTCAAGAGCGTTCACTTTCTCACCTTCACTTATGTACACGAATTGTGAGTTATGACTGAAAGGATCAGGTCAAGGAGACGCCTCGAAGGGGTTCTTGCGGCGGGTGGCCGGTGTCACGCGTTGTGAGGATGCTGTGTGCTGCCATCCGCGAGAACCTCCAGGTCGAGCAGCAACTTCGGATCAAGAGATCCCAGGCCCATTAATTTGTGAACTTGTCTCCCGCATGCTTCCCGATAGATTCCCAAAGAATCTTTCGATCTAAAATTACCAGCATAAGGCCTCGTGCATGGTTGACGGACTACCTGTAGATGGCGAGTCTTTGTCACGAGAGCCTCAGTATACCACTGGCCGAGCTTGAGTCCATTGCCCAGGATCGCAATCATTGGAATATTCCCCCTCCGCCTGCACGAACCGCGATCCCATTAAGATTGGCTAATCGGTTTTTGAAGGTGAATGATGAAAAAAAGAGGAGAGAACTGTTGTAACATTTAACTTGAATGTTGGAATAGCATTAAAACGGGATAACGGACGCTAATTGACTTAAATTCCCAATTTAGCCAAGCAAAATTCTGACCCAGAGGATGGGAAAATAAAGTATGGTTTCACGAGCGACCTCACTCTTTGAGGGTGCTGCATCTATCGTGCCTGCAATCATGCCTGCAATAGGAGAAAGTAGAGTTGTGCATGAAATGAGTGATCAGCTAATGAATCATTCTGGATACAATTATTATTGGCACGGGAAGAGAATTCCTAAATGTTCTTATCCTGTTGACGTCTAAGCCTTACAGTACACGTCGAAGGAGGGAAAGTGCAGTACTTCCAACCAGAGCGAGGGAAAACATTCATCTCAATTCTGAAATAACTCACGTAAAATATTTGTTTGTGCACAGATTTAGTGTTGTGCCAGTGTTATAAAGGCGCAAACTGATGCTCACGTGGCGCTGCTAGAATATTTATCCCATGTTATACGAGGTACTTCGACATTCATCAGTTATGATGAGCAAAATTTCAGAAGTTACTCAATCTTCAGATGTGACGTTACCCCAACGCTGGGAAGGATCAATATTAAATGTAGCGCTGAAAGAATATTCGTATGTTTTCTGGGTCATGATTATCTTCCATAAAAAATCACTGGGCATTCATCCCCAAGGCCCAATGAATACCCACGTGCACATCATCATCATTCTTACAAATTGTCTAAAATTCGTAGGAACCGAAATTAAAATCTCCGTCGGGTATCTGAAATTCTAATAACTTTGCCTTTGTGAAACAGAGCAATTTCTGTTTGGAGTTCCCTTCCCCTGCAATTCCTCCTGAGGGTGGGACCAACTCAAAGAAAGACTCTGAAGAATGATTTATTTTTAAGGACATGGAAAGGAAGGGGAGGGAGGGGGGGGGGGGATTTCATGAGGATATCGGAGCTGTTTTGACCGTTCAAAGTCTACAACTGCAGTATTCATCAGAAATTTGTAAAAATTGGTACGATGACACCAGTCGTTCCAATTCCAGAACGACCGGGATCTCGTAACAAAAAAATGGAATTATTCAAACCGAAACGAAATGAGGCGAGGGCTTAACTAACGATGGCTAAACATTTACTGCATGCAAAAAAAAATGCATTAAATAGCAAGGAAAATTGCACATGCTCCTCTGTCTTTTAACGTTCAACCACGTCCACTGACGTCACGAGTGCTATTAGGTAATCTCCACTAATAAAGTATAAATGCCCATGGACTCTACCCAATCACTGCCCTAGGTCTAGAGTTATAAGTGAAAAATTGCAGCGAAACAAAGAGCAGCTGGTTAGCCATCTGGCAGTTACTCGAATAAACAAGGTTCCCCCAAGAGAAGGGAGATGACGCCCTAATTGCCTCCGTAGCGAGTCAACAGTGTGTTCTTGGACTCCTTTTTTCAATAAAGAGAAAGGGTCCTCCTCCCCGTTCTGGATAACGTCAAGAGCAGATTTTCATTAATTGGATCTTCATTCAAATAAATGCAGAAAAATATGTTCGAGTGTGCATTTCATAGTCTTTAAGGGTGGATATTTTAATACCTAACTAAATTAAACCGGCATCATCAGAAAGTACTGCATTATGAAGTACAGTAATAATTTTAACATTTTGTGCTTGCAAGATAATACTGCATTTGATAATTCTCTATTATAATAATCCTATCTTTTTTTTTCAACCGTGGTTGAGGACGGCAACGTCAGACCAAAAGAAGCTAATTCGAATGAGTTTTAAAGGGGGCGGTGCGCATTTCAGAAATGAATCTGAATCATAATTTGCCTGAAGAATCACTTGTCAAATGGATACAAATGTTGAAGCCTCACAAACTGTGTTGCCCTCTAAGAAGCGACAGCCTCTTATAGGGCAGTCACGATCACGTTAATGTGCTCTCGTGTGATTTAATACGGGATTACTCATGTCACTTTTGTTGTCTAATCAGAGTAAGAATTCTTACATTGATCCGAAAGCAAAAAAATCTTATCGAAAACGCACAACATACTTCGCCTATGAATTGAATAAATTCATAATGAATGAACCCAGTAAAGTAAGACATTCAGGGTGTGAAAAAAAAAATCCGCTCTCGCTGAAGCTACTGTCACGAAACTTGCACTGTGCATAGATTGATCCTAGCAAACAATTTGAAACTCATAACGGTCAATCAACGTTGAATCAATATTGAATGAACGGTCGGGACGTTGATACAACGTTGGTCCAACCTAGCCTTGTTTGCTGGGATGTTCCCTATCATATGTTTGAAATTTCATCCAAATTGCCAGAGCAAGCAAATCCCTTTTGAATGCCGAGTTCTCGTGAATTCCGAGTCCTCTTGCCATGTTCTCCAATGGAGACCAGGGAAAAATGCGGACAATTATGAATAAAGTCTTTGTTGTTGATACTTATTGATTCTACCGCCATTAAATAGAATGAAACTTTTGAAAATTATTTACAGCTAAAGGCCATCCTGAAAATATCGATGGGAAATAATTTTGATTTGACTTGGATGATATGCTAGCAGAGTACTCGGGCGTGGGCTTGGTTATGAGCTCTCGTTCATTTTCACAATCCAACTTCTTTTCGGTAATTATTCGTGGTCATGCCAGGGAGGAATGAATATGAAAAATATTTCTAGTATATGTGGAAACACATCCATCCAGAGTGAAAGTTTAGTGAAAATAGCTCCTTTGGGAGCGGAGACATTTTGCTTAAAATTTGTTGGTATTTTTTGCCATACCCTGTATAGTGGACTGCAAAAAAAAATATATATATAATGTAAAACCTGCAACAGGAGGTAGGTTTTGATCTGTCAATGATGGGCTGTACAAACTGCTGCTGCTAAATTTCAAATTATGAATAATTGAGCACGCTGGTTAAGTGCTGATTTCATTACAATGGGCGATGAGTTTGAGAAAAGATGTAGTCGAGCAGAGGCAAAGAATAATGACCATTTGCAGCAGTGGTGTGTACTTGCTCATGAACCAAGGTGACAGGGTAATAGACAGAGGTCGCCAAGGACGGGGGGGGGGGGGGGGGGGGGGGGGGGGGGGGNATTGCTGTGTTGATAATCCTCTCTCAACGTTGACTTGACGTTGTGGTACCAAATGGGGGGAGGTGAGAGAAGGTATTTTCAGGGGCGAAAAAATGTCCCCGAGGGAGCGCTTGGCATTTGGAATGGGGACAGTTATGTACTTTGTATCTAAAAAAAAACAGGACCAATTGATTTTTTGGAATATCTTCAGTCTTGTGCATGAGAATCCCACATTTTCCTGTCCATGAAATCTCAGGCGAATAAGAAAGATTTAAATCATGTTATATCATTACACCATCAATCATACTATCATAAAAGTGAACAACCAATCTGCTTAATGTTCTTCCCCAGACATCCCTTCCACGTGCTCCAACACAGGCTGAGCTGAGCTGAGCGCAGGCAGCTGGCAGTCTCAGTGAGGAAACTGGTTTTTGATACTTATTATCTTGTGTTATCAAATATAATTTATGTTCGGGTTGTGAAATTAATATTTGATTACCATCATTTCCTGTATACATGAGGCAAAACTCTCCATTGTTACGTTTGTGACGTCATGAATCACAGCAATAAAAATTACGGAGAACGTCATGGGATTCAGAGAAGTGGACAAGCCCTTGAGCAAAGGGTTGTGAGATGAAGGGTTGCAATTTTGATTGGTTCATTCAAGAATTTCCTGAAAAAATGCGGACATCACAATCGTTTTTTTTTAATTTCTGAAAAACGGTATTGAATGTGGAAGTGGCAGGTCACGCTCAACTCCAACTGTAAAAATAACAAGACTATGGAAGAATGAGTTCTTAGTCAAGCCCAGGAAGAGTGCATGGATTTGTGCTGCAAGTGAACATTTTGAGTAGGAGCTTTAAGATTTTAAGGTTGGCTGGAGTAAATTTTCCAGAAATCTTCCTTTTTTATCTTTTTACTCGGTTCAAAAATCCACCCTGAATCTTGATCTTGTGCAACGATCGGATTGAGCCGAAGAAAATTGTTATTCTACTGTACAAGTCAAGATCTATATGAAACCGATGACGTCAGTGGACTCGATTGAACACGCCGCCATAGGGTTTAGGCATGCTCCTTTGCAATGCAAACCTTCCTATATGAGGAGTAATTATTAAAACAATGAACTCGTGGCTATTGTATTACGTTGAACACAAAATAATAGGTAGCTAAACGTGATATTTATCTAATCCAATCGGTGTTAACTGTTTTTTATTTTTTTTAGCCCATGAAGACCGGCATCATGCGTAGGCGGTTCTCAGACTTGTGACATGATACCGTATTGTAACGGCTCATGCAGGTGGGGGAAGGGGTTCGAGCTCCCCATGGCCAACGGCAAATCCTTCCCCCCCCCCCCCCCCCCCCTTTGCTCGTCAATCAGCTGTCTTTATTCTGAAGTCCTCCCCCATTTGGTACCACAACGTCAAGTCAACGTTGAGAGAGGATTATCAACACAGCAATGTTGCCTCAACGTTGTGTGAAAGGTTGATTCTATATTGCAGCCGTGTTAAAATGAAACCTAGTTCAACATTGAAAATACGCCCACGTGTTACGTTGTATCAGCATTGAATTGTCAAGGTCTGAAATTGCCTTCTTTTCCTGATACCGGAGATGCGCTGATAAAATTGTTGATCTCATATTGTAAGAGTCTTCTGTTCTATATCTCAGAGCTTGGAAGTATTCAAGCCCGTATTAGCATTCCGCGGTTGAGTCAATATGGGGCTAATCTTCCATAATTGAATCAGAATCCTAGATGAGGGGTGACATGCACCGGATCCGTTTAAGCTAAACTAATTGATCTCACGGTGGTCCCCTATGGGAATCAGTTTAACAGAGATAAACTTATTTCCATAGACGCCCATAATGAAAACGAATCAATTTAAATTAAAACGAATCTGGTGCATGTCACCCGAGATCTTGAATGACATTTGGTTCTGTTCAGCAGAGGTGTTACGGGACTGACATGATCCTCAGAGTTGTCTCAGAGGAGAAGAGTCTCGCACTCTCGCAGGTCGACCAACACGCTCTTTCGTCTCTGAAAGAGATATGAGAGCCCGGACCAGCGCACTTATTGTGAAGTCGGAAGTTTTCGGCATGTTTCTTCGAACCCGAGCCAGAAGTACTTTCAATCTCCTTCCGCCGGGTCACTTCTTTAAAAGGGTCTATCCAGGAATTCCAAAGCCTTCCACTAAGTCGTTCGTGGGAAAGATCGGGTACAGTATGAAAAATACAGGGAATTCATTCTGGTGACAGGGTGAGAATCGCTAAATCGGCGGTTAGGCGCCATCTCGCGTCGGTTGGTAGAACCCATTTTCTGTTAAGAACGTGTTCATGATTCAACATATCCGCAATGCTGATATTTGTCGTTGATATGACGGGGATAACTCCACGTTAAACTACCAGTGAAATTATGGTGAAGGTAAATGTGAAAAACGAATTTGCATTTCATTGCCTCCAAACGACTTCGTTAACCCAATTAATCTCCATATGAAAATGTTGAAAAATGCGGTTAATTACGAATAGTTGGTATTTCATTGCTCTTGATTCTTCGTTGATTTGTCAGCTCCAACCGCGTGTCAACATTTCAGCCTTTAGTCAATGTTGACACAACGTTGTTGTTCTGTTGTTGCTCCCTTGCGAAAATTCTCGGTACAGTACCGTTTACAATAGTGCTAGTAGTAGTTCAACATCTTATTACTGAGCGATGAAGTGCTGAACACGTATTATTTTGTCGACAACCTTTATAACGATTTTTTGCCTGCTTTCTGAGCTTTTTATCCCCTAATGCATCGCGGCGCGAAATCGCATGCTTGAGTTATTAATTCGTAGATTTTAAGTTTCAACTGAATTAGCATAATATTCTAAGAATGCCATATGCTGATGCTCTTCGGAGTGACTCCTAGCCTCGGTCTACGGCGCAAATTTTTGCCATGGGGTCAGAGTCTTGGGGTAGTTTCCGAGGGCACGCAGCCATAAAATAAATAAATAAATATTTTAACTGTTAAATATAACTTATGACCAACAAATCTGTACCTCAGGTTTGGATAGGTTTTTCTTCGCAAGCCATGAAGATTTTTCTTATGTATATTGCATGACCACTATCATCTCTAAATTGTAGAGTTCAGATAAAATTCCAACTCTATGAGGATGGTTCTCGTTTTTGGATTTTCTGCCATTGTGTACCAATGCGGGTTAAGCTTGTGGGAATTTGTGTGAGTAAAGTTATTGTCAATAAATTGAAATCTCTTCTTTCTTCTGGAAAATTCTTTAAGATTTGGTATTGCAATTGATGAATGGCCACGTGAACTCCTTGCTTGTGCTGGAATTGGTGGTAGTCATCGAGAACACCGCATTTCACCCACTCCACCGAGTCGAAAATTGATAGGTACGACGTATGAACAGAATACGTATCTCTGTCTATTGCTCGAAACCGCATTAATTTATTTCTAATGGGTTTTTTCTGTAGCATTGGTTTCTTATTGGCTTACCTTTTCTTTTTGTCTCACCGTGCATTTTCGGGTCGTAGGGAAATTTCCCGATTTCACTCGCCAGATCTTGAGTCAAATCGTTTATGTAAACCACAAATATTGCAGAATGTGCCGAGGGAGTCTCTGCTCACTCGTCCTACTTCCGCTGACACTTCTTTCACGAGGTGCAAAGGCTCTCTGCTCTCTACCCACTGATCAATTACACATCCAGCTACTCACCCTGCCTCGAATCCCTTGGATTTCCAATTTAGCTCGAAACCACTTGTGTATCGAAAACGAATTCTACTAAGTCTAAGTAAATGATGACCTCGGAATTCTTTTTATCCATCGCGTACGTCACCCAATTGTAAAATTCGAGTGACTTGTTATGAATGAGTCGATTTCGTTGTCTCCTTAAGCCGTGCTGAGATTTTTGGATGACGAGTTTGAGGAATTCCGGTGAATTGAGTAAGTTCGAGGAATTCTAAGAAATAGTCTCTAAGAATGCTCTCCATGATCATTCCCCGGAATGCTCGTGAGACTCACTGGCCTGTAATTTTCTGTATGACTCCAGTTTCCCTTTCGGTTTCGGTCCCGGTACGGTGTTTGTTGCTTTCCCATCCCGAGGCACTTCCTCCGCTAACAGCTGCTCTCGCATCTGATTCCTAGCGGCATTCGATACTTCCCGGACGAGTTCCTCGATGACACAAACTAGTATCCCATCGAGACCGGTTTCCTGGGACTGGCTCCAGCCTCCCTTCTTGTGGTCCCTTCCTCTTGGATGACGTTATCCTCGACGCACACCAAGGTGACCTTTGCCATCTTCGGAACATCATCATATTCGCGCGTGAGCACAGAAGCAAAGAAATCGTTTAGAATTCTGGCCATCTTTGGACTATTCGCAATTGATTCCGGATTCCTGTCGGTGAATAATGAAGTGACATTTCTGGTTGGTTCTTGAACGAGCTGTACATTTGAGAGCATCCTGGATCAATCCAGAAACTATCTTTTCCTCTCCCACCCGCTTCGTGACACCGACCAATTTATATTGGGCATATTAAATTTTCAAAAGAACAAATCCTTTTTCGACTCCTCGCCGATATTACTCATTGGCACATAAAAAGGGATGTCATTATATTTCGATATCCATATTTGTTTTTATTGATTGATTTTCGAACACAGAGGCCCGTGGCCCAAAGTGTGTGCATCATGTACGGCTCACAAAACAACATGATTACCTCTACCCACTAGAAATCAAATTCATCGACAAGCATGTTGTTCACTAATCCAAATGATGAATAAGGAAAAGACAAAAGAGACGAACGGAAATTTTGAGATTAGTCGTCACTATCTACCCTCGGTAGATAGATCTTTGCTTTCAAAACTTTTTTCCAGAAATTTTTTTCTGACAAATGTTACTGCAGGAAGTTAGATATTTGCGCATTTGTCACCCAAGGTAAGCCCTTTTCATAAATGCTTAGCTTGCTCTTTGCTAAAACTGAAAATTATTGTAGCTCTTGAAACGTCTGCAATCAGTTCAGTTCTCCGATGATTCCTGGAGTGAAAATAAACCTGTCTCAGCTTTTTCTTTGCTCTAAGTTTATATATGTTACGGAATGCCTTCTGAAAGCGGAAGATGTGTATAGAAAAACTTTCTCTAATCCATATTACAAACCTACTTACAATTGAATTATCTCCAACAAGTCTCTCTTGAAGAACCTTTTAAAGAAGTAAGGAAAAGGTAATTCCTGGTGTGAAAGCCCCCTAAACTCCCCTTAAAAGCTCTCCAATGCCTCTAAGTTCATCTTAGAAACCTACATTGTAGAACAATACTCAATGATCAGTCTGATCTACAGGTATGTAGCTTTCTATATTTAACAAATAGGATGTCCATAGGTATATATATCTTCCTATATATCAGCTTTCTATATTTGCCCGTTTTGCTGGAGTGAAATTGTCACAAAAACCTCCAGCCAAAAAATTGTGCCCTCAAGTGATGTACCTTAAAAGTAGGGCTTTTCCTGAACCCAACATCCCAACAGCTACTTGTGTACCAAGTTTCAGGTTTCTACCATATCTAGAACGTGGTTAGAATTAGCGTCAGTCAATCTCACAATCATCTACTGTATATATCGAGTGGCGCAGAAAATAACGTCCTATTTGACGCTTTTTATAATCCGCTGTATATCACCTAGGTTCATGGTCACTCAAGATCGTATATACATGTTTACAGGGTGTCCACAATTTATCTGTGACATTTGCATGTCGTATCACTTCTAAACGAATAATCAAAGAGACAATAGCCAAATTAAGCAGAAACACTTTTGTGCCTCATGGATACCAAGTTCACATTCGTTCCGCTAGTGGCGCAGGGGTCACATAAACAAAAAGACGAATTTCACGGGAGCTGAGAAGGCGCAGTGCGTTTTTTGGTTTGAAGAACCACGTTCTCCTCCAAGAGTGAAGCGTCGTTTACGTACTAAGTACGGAAGGAACCCCGCCAAGACTATCCATTTTTGCTTGGCATAACCAGATCGTTGAAACAAGGACAACAGGAAAAAGGGAAATCGATACATTTCCGATGACAATGACACCTAGTTTCAACGACCTGTTCGTTTCACTTTTGGAGGAGAACGTGGTTCTTCGCACTAAAAAACGTCCTGTGCCTTCTCAACTCCCGTGAAATTCGCCTTTTGTTTATGTGTCCCCAGGGTACAGGGTGAGCCATAATATCTCATACACATTTCAATATAGGCCAAAAGAGTTCATGAAAGTCCTCCCTTTTGGTATTGGCCCGTTCGTTCCGACAAAACTGTATATATGCGTGGACGAAATTTCAATATAGTGCTGTTTTACGTTTCGCGTTATGGACCCCTTGAAGTTGAAGCGTATTGCTGTGATCGAGTTGTTCCAGATTGGGCAAAGCCCAGGGAGCGTCTTTCGGCAACTCAAGTCCAGTGGCTACAAGCGAGATTTTGTTTATCGTACTCTCAGGCGTTACCACGAGACTGGAGATATGAATGACGAGAATCATACTGGCCGAACACGTTCTATTCGCACGCCGAAGCTTGTCAAAATGTGTAGGCGCGGTTCAGGCGGAATCCTCGGCGTTCAGACCGAAAATTGCCGATCGAGGTGGATACCCTGCACGAAACCATACGGCAAGTGTTAAATGAGGATCTTGGGTTGAAACCTTTGAAGGTACGAAAGAGTTAAATTCTCAACCGACGGACCAAACTTGGCAGAAATCAGAAATGTCGGACTCGGCTTCAACGGTTCACGCCTGACAAAATGGATCGCATTCTATTCTCCGATGAGAAGCTGTTCAATGTGGAAGCGAAGTGGAACACCCAAAATAACAGGGTCTATGGAAAACGTGTCAAGTAATTGCCTGAGGGTGCGAATAAGATGCAGAGGTCACATCGCCCGGTGTCGGCGATGGCTTGGATTGGAGTGTCGCTATGGGCAAGGCTTCCCTGTTTTGTTTTGTTTTGTTTTTTTTTTTTTGGATCAAGGGGCCAAAATTCGAAAGGAGAACAATGCGGCATACATTCTTGAGCCTCATGTGCGCCCCCTGATCCATGATTTGTTCAAAACCGAGAAACGGTGTGGTTCAAGCAGGATTCAGCTCCTGCCCACAAGGCCTGCATGACTCAAAACTGGTGCAGGGTTTCATATCCACTAATGAATGGCCCGCATCCTCACCAGATCTCAAGCCGCTGGACTACTATGTTTGGTCCAAGTTGGAGCAGATGGCCTGCATTAGGAATCATTCAAATGTGGAGTCTCTACAGCGCTTCCTGGTGAAAGCTTGGAGTAATCTCCCGATGGATGAGGTTCTTGCTGCAATCCATCCCTAGTAGCATATAACATTGTATCAACATTGATTCAACGTTGGTTCAACGTCCGGATGGAATGTCCGGATCAATATTGAATCAATATTGTTTCAATGTTATATGCTACTAGGGATAGCTTGCGAGGAAGAAAGTCAGGCTGTGTGAAGGCCAAAGGGAGTTTGTTTTGAAGTTTAATAAATCCTTGGTGAATTTTTTTGCAGCCATAATTTCTATTTTCGAAATCTGACGCTTCTGTGTCTCAAAAAGCGATATTCGCGAACCAAAAGTCTTTGTATGAGATATTATGTATGATCTTATGCTCACTCTGTAATATGTCTTGCAAATGGCATAGATTATTTCTGGACACCCTGAACATGTCATGCGTGATTCACGCAACTGCTCATTCCCACGCATCGCGCAACTTTTTGCCGAAAAAATCGCATAGGGTAAAACCGTCTACATTCGGACATTAAAAAATTAATTGTTTTAAAACAAGGCATTTATGAAGTCACCCTCAGGAACAGCTCTTCCCTTACAAAAAATTTCTCCCTGAGGAAAAATTCGAACGGTGAAACTGAGGTAAAAAAAAAAAAAAGGTTTTCCCCCGTCTCTCAACCTGTCAGAAGACCCTTCAGGTAAGGATTAGGGGAAAAAGCGGTGAAATTCCGACGAACGAGGGGGTAACGTTTTGTATGGGTTCTAAGCTGGGAAGAACTGTTTCTGAGGGAGAGCTCACCAATGCTTGGTTTTGTTACGATGATAGTACGTGATAGTGTCCAAACTTAGGTGGTTTTACCCTAATTGCGTAGGTTCATAAAATCAGCCAAAACATTGCCCATTGCGCGCATTCTCCTTGCTTTTTCACTCTACAAGTAAGTGGAGTTTCAAGCAGGACCGTTTTCAAATCAACAAGAGGTTCCCATTTCACTCCCGTGGAGCCAGTTATTCCCGCTTGCCCAGGCTTAAGGTCGTCAAATACGATCCAATTTCCAAATAAAATCAGGTCGTGTGCGGTGGCATACGACGGGCCTCCGTCCGGAATCAGGCGTTCCCGTGCATTTCCTGTACTTTCCCATCGCCGGCCGTCCGACGCGTCTACTGAATATCGGAGTGTGCGACTGGATCCGACGCTTCATCCGTTGTCGTATGTTGGGGGACCGTTCAAAACATGCCTTGTCACGGAGAAGCGGCTGCTCAAGAGCCAGTCAATTGCAATGCCATTAGTTTCCTCGAAACTACCGACCGGCATCGACTTCTATATTACGATGTTTGAATCAATTTTAATGTTCGCTCGACTACGACCTTTCTGAGGCAGGAGGCTGACCTCATTCCTAATTACTACCTTCATCCATTTCTTCAACTTCGTAGTTGACTAAAAACATGTTGAAATCGAGTGAAACAAAAAACTACCGAATTCGACCGGAAACGGCGTAGGTCTTCGCCAGTTCGGCGTTCTGTACGATTCTTCCCCGGAAGGAAAGCTTATCATCGTCTTCCTCCTTCATGACTGCAGGCGGCCAAGATAAGGCACTTCCGCAATTTCTGATCGGTTCTCAGTGCCTGACTGATCGGAGGCTCAAGGATCATCGTCGAACTGCGCGCATGTGCCACGATCCCATCCCATCCTATTCCGACCAATGATTTCCTGTCCGGCGGGAAATCGGATCGTATGCGGCGGTCTTAAGAGTTTTCCTGTTCAATTCCTCAGTCTGTTTAAGTTTTGTCTGATGTGCTTCTCGATGGCAGTACAATGGCTCTCCAGGAGTGCTGTGGTTACCATTAATATGAGAAGTTAGCATTATTTCCAAAAAAATGTTCATATGTTTTTTAATGAAACGGAATAACGACGTTTGCTCAAAGCGTGCAATGCGCAGCATCTGATCGCCCATTGCATGCACGTAGCAACAACATTGCGCATTCCATGCAATGAGCACGATGGTTGCTTATTTCATTAAATAGGCAAAAACGTTGCGTAATGCACCCAATAAGCAATTGCGCGAATCACGCATAACGCATACATGAAGAGATATGGAGTCTACAATAGGATGGAATAGGAAATTTGGTGAGGAACATGGTGAAATGAAATATAGAGTGGAGGAATGAAACAGCGAGAAGATGAAAGTAAAGAACCCGGAACAGCATGAAGGGATGGAGGATTTCGGTTACGGGAGCATGAGAACCCAACGTGGAGTCATAAAGCAAGGAAAGGGAAAGCAGATGAGGGGGTCCTATGGTGTGTCCATCAAGAAAGGGGACGCATTCCCAGTTATCGCCACGTGAAAAGAATTCCCTCCCCGTCTGCATTGAAACAGGACCAGTCCAGATGAATAGAGGAGAGGGGGACAGAAACGTTGCCATGGGGCTCATCCCTATCATCAGCTTCCCAGGAACATCTGCTCCTGGTTATTATGCGATCGGCATACCATGGAGGATTATGGGGATAACGAATTTCCTTCTGAAGAGGATTTTTGCTAGAAACCCATAGAACTCATGGGCTGTCTTTTCTTTTCCTGGTATTGGTCGTGTCACTGACGTTTTGATGGACGCATACGAATACAACCATAAGATCGCGAAAATGTTGTGAATGAATTCCTGATCATTGTGCACGAGCCTGCCACGGTCCCTCGCACACAGCACATGTCCCTCTCCCAGCCGGGCCCTCGCATCGTAGGGAGGGAACCAGTTCGAAGGGCTGCTGCTTCAGTTTCTGAACACCTGCCGTCTTGTGGGTTGGGCTTGCACCAGGCTCTCTTTGCTTTTCTTTCCATTCTTCTCTCCCTTCTGACCCGCTCCTACAAAGCCTGGAGTTAGGGGCCTCGGCCTGAAGTCAGCCTTGCCTAGGTTTAATGTTAGTGCTATAGTAATGCAACGAATCCGGATTGCATTCTTAGACCTATCATAGGCCTGAGCTTACATAGTCCAACCGAGTTTGTGGATTGTCGAGTTGCGTGAGCCCAAGCCTGGTCAATGCACGATGGTCCAGACCTCATCCATACTGCAATACTTTTTTTTTCTTAAAGGTAAGCCTGCTTAGAACGTATTTTGAAGTCAAAGGGAAAAGTGTATTAGATTTTTGCAGATATCCATGAGATGGAAAATAGGAGATCAACAGATCCAGAGTCTGCAGACTCTCCTGGAAGGTGCAGTGATTCTTCAGGTGATACTCCATTGTCAGTGTGCACTCTGTGTGAGTCTCAAGACTGCAACTCATCAGACTGCAACAATTGTGAGGCTATGCCAACTAATCCATTCCTCAACACCTCTGTGCAAAGCAGTCGCAGTGCAAAAGCTGGTGCCCGTGTTGCAATAGTGTCTCGCATCAAGTCAGAGTTTTCTCAGTTCAAATTGTGGATCTTTCTCATTGGAGCCATTTCCTTGGCCATCATGATATTTGTGCCCCTCATCATTGTCTTCCTCATGAAGACTGATCAGTCAGTTGCTGTGATTGATAATTTTCCTTTGAATGTGAAGTTTGAAAGGAAATATGAGTCCATATCAAGGAATTTTACTCAGAGGCCAAAAGTTGCAATAAGGCCAAAAGTCAGTAATGATAGTGAGAAACTTGAGGCTTTTTTCAGGGTGATGAAGCCAAAAGCACTGGTACATCCTTCTAAGCCAGTGCCGGAACAATGTCAAAGCATACCTGATGAGAGGAAATTTGACTGTTATCCACAAAATGGTGGCAATCAAGAATTGTGTGAAGGGAGAGGGTGCTGCTGGCTTCCTAGATTCAGTCATCATGGATCTAATGGTGCCCCCCTCAATGTACCATTTTGCTACTACCCTGCCTTGTATGATGGATATAAATATGTGAATCTTTCGGAAACATCATTTGGATTGACTGCTTTCCTGATGAGGAAAACTCAGTCAGGCTACCCTGAAGACATTGATCTTCTGCAGATGGACATGAAGTATGAGACAGATTCTCGTCTTCACATAAAGGTAAGAGTTATTTTTGTGAATTATTTTATTATGTTCTCACTTATAGTTGTTTTACCTCACTCCAAAAAAAAAATAAAGCTAGCCAGTTAGATGCTCTGCAACCCTAGCCCCTTGAAGATTTGGAGTGAGGTTGCTCTCTCCAGGGTGAGAAAATTGATCATTGCCCTTGCAGGATTCAGCATTCACTGGAGCCTTAGAGCACAAGACTCCAAGATACTAGGTTGTACACCTATGCATCACAAGAACCTCTACCTAAAAATTTTGTATCCTGTCATGTCTGATATTTTTTATACTTCTACCAAAGTATCTATGGTAGCACAACCAAGGATCCACATATGTTGTTTGGCATCACCAAATATGATTTAACTTGGCCAGTCAGCTTTCAGTGACTGTTAGCACTTGTGAACAGGAAAGACAGTGTATTGCAACTAAAGATGCCTTGGACTGAGAACTTTTGGAATACGCCTTGTCATATCAAGGTCTGAAAGAGGGGAGGAGGTGATATCCAAAAAAATTGAATAATTTAGCACTGTGATTCTGCTACTTAGTGTTAAGCTAATTTTATCTTATAAACATCTTGAGTTTCTTTGGATATTTTTTCAGTGTTTTGGTGTCTTAGTATGAATGTGAGCTTTTTTAGGTATGGCAAATGTAACCAGCCCTGCAGATTTTCGCTATGCGATGTCTAGTTTGGCAAATATTGAGGATTACAGTACTCTTAAAGGAATATTTCTTCTTTCCTTTCTTTTCAAGGGATGAGACTGCAAAATCATTAGTGGTGATCTTTAGATTGCAAGATACTAATCTGTGATATATGAAGAGTCTTGTGCTTGCTTTTCTTATACTAAGAAAAGCATGCACAAGACAGTAAATGTGTTAATGAGAACCATTGTCTTGCAATCTAAATACCTACAAATATCATAAATGTTTTTGCAGCCTCATCCCTAGGAAAGAATTTTCACTGATTTGGTTGCCATTTTCCCAAGGATTCGCCTTAAGGGTACAGTGCATTATGCCACACTCTATTCTGCATGGTGGACAGAATGTGGCCTGTCAGTCCACCATACAGAACAGAATGTGGGCTATTGTTAAAATTGTCAAAATTGACATTTTCTTATTAAAATTAATATCTCATGTTACAAGTATTAGCAAATATAACAATAAAAACCATTCCAAAATCTCTGCATTCATTTTTTCTTATGTTTCCTCTTTCAGGGGTAATTGATATGCATAAGTATCATCATATACTAATATTCCTTTGTGAGTACTGCACTCCTCAAAATTTTCCCAACTAGACGACATCACAGTGAATTCTCCAGTGCTGCTTACAATTGCCATACATTGATTACTGTTGTAATGAAGGTTGTTCCTACAGCCAAGATCTGAAATGAGATTGAGAAAAGTAAGAATAGAAGGTAAAACCTTGCAAGCTCCCATATAGGGAACCACTTGCCAGTTTTTTTTGTTGCAATGAATTGAACTAAAAATGTTGATTCACACACCTTATGTCATCTAGTGGACAAAGTTAAAAATATGAGTAAACGAAAGCATAATTGAATGATAAGGGGAAATCAAAAACGAAACACGAGTCGCCCGTGTCTCATGCGGGCAAGTCAGTTTTGGGAAGGACAACGTCACCCGCATCAGAGACTGGCTAATCATGGAAGCGGATAGGAAGCAAATTCAAAAGTCTGTGATAATGATAGCAGGAAGCCATATTTGTTTCCTTTATCGATTGACTTTCTTGCATGATCAGTTCATCCTCCGTTCCCGTGGTCTTCCGTTTTCTTCCCCTTCCCAATTCATCCGCCACGCCGTTGGTCTTTTTGAACGTTTCGGCCTAGTGATGCGCCGTCGACTTCGAGCAGTCAACGTGTTTTGCAGCCACAGCCAAAGAAAGCTTGCGACCAAGCTTATGGGTACAGAGGAATACAATTTCCCAAAGCTGCTTTATCGTTAGCACCATGTTTATTGGAAAAAGTATAGTTATTATCGATTGCTCCGAAAATTGATTTCGAACAGTGAAACCTAAATGTAACGGGTGATCAGGACCCAACGTGTTCTGTTCGCACTCATGACCACAACCGTTAATCTTGCTCCGTTCCTCAGTAGACCCGTTCGGTTATTTTTTTAAATCAGGACTGTGACAGACACTATGGGCCGATTGCATGAACTATGTTTATTTTAGACATTGATTATCGATAGTCATTGTTTAAACATTGTCTACGAAAACATCGGTTAACCGCTATCTACTTTCGATTGCGTGAACGATCCCTAAGCCATTTTTTCATAGCCGATGGTTAGACGATGGCTAAACACCCCTCATGGTACATATAGCACGTTCTGACTCCTCGGTTGTCGCGTAATACACTACGGACTCCACAAAAAACGAGCGAATCAAGTGAAAAAGGAGAGCCTTTCCTCAGACTATTAAGTACATCTCGCAGAGCTTGTAAAGGAGAATCTCACGATAGAGAGAGACAGAATGCGCTTTCCTTACACAACAAATAATCATGCCTGGAAACTGGTGAGTTCTCCTCTGACCTTACTCTGTATTTCGATATATCAGAGGTAAAGCCAACGACTCGTTTTGGACACACGGAGAAGTGGGAAATGTGAAAAATAGGAGTATCACTTGTGTACAATTGCAAAATGAGTGTATTCGAGAATTGTGTGTGGATCCTGGTCACGTGATGACTAATTCAGTAATAATCCCTTCCGCATCGCGCACTGCTTGGACATCGATGAAATAGAAGCATTTGCGATTGATTAAAGTTGTCTGGGCATTCTATTCGAGTACGACAGTTGTCGATGACACCGATCACTCCTGGAAATCTGACAATATCAAATAATTATCTTCGTACAACTACTCCGTTTTTCCTCCTAGGAATGTAATGAGCGATGTAAATGGGCAATGGCTTGCGCCATTCCATTTCTAGGAATCGACGCCACATAAAATCGAAGGGTCAGCACAACATGCAAATCGAAAGGCTTTCACGATACTCTCTTTACTTTCGAGTCATATTAATTAATTGCTCAGGGGATGGGTACTTGAACAAGTCACGATTCATTGCACACGAACAGTGATTGCTCTGTCAATGTACTTGCCTTAACTTTGCATTTGTCGATGTAAAGTTAAGGGATCCTTTCCACGATCTACGTTCCATTCGAGTTCAGCGCGAAGCAGGTCGACATCATACCCTGATCCCTTTCCAAATTGGTATTTCACGCGGAAGTTCTAATCGATATATTCTTCAAAGGGATTAAGCCCAGAACCTATGTTTATTCCTCCCATGCGACGACGAGAGCACATCGCCGTTATCGAGCGGATCCATAAACATCCATTGTGCTTCACCAGTACACTGCAGCGCTATACTCATCGAGATGGTACAAGAACGCTGGCATAAATATCGGCAAAACATGCCCCATCCCTTGTCTGGAAGCAACACCTTTTTCAGCTTCTCTTAGACATCGGTTAGACTGGTTAAAGGAAGATAGCGTTCATGCAATCCATTTTTGGCCTTAGACATCGGTTAACCGATGACTTTAGAAAAACACCGGGAAGACATCGTTCATGCAATTGGCCCTAAGAAGTTGTCCTTGGAGGTTCCTTTGCTGGACGTCCAATGGATGCCCAAAGAAGGACTGACACATCGTTTCGTTCGTATTGTTGAAATTAAATGAAACCATGCATTGGTCCATTTATGTCACACTATCTATATATTGATTGAAGTAATTGGGTTGCGACTTGGGACTTAAGATGGGAGATTATAAGGAAAAAATTAATTAATTAATTAATCCCACGAGCGGATCCTCGTAACGCCATTCCATAAAACCTTCATTCAACATTATGGTAACAATTGAGTGTTCGATGTAGGGAAATTCTGCTGGAATAAAGCTCAGAATGCACGAGAATATATCGATCCATGGCGATGGCATCCTATGCACATCCATATGTACTGCCTCTGGACTTTTATTCATCTCTGGACAACTGGCCAGTTTCTCGAAGCTTCTTTCTAAAGCTAAATCTTTTATTTTTCTTAAAACGTGCTAAAACACGGCTATTTCTAATCTTTTTATTATTTCCTTCTCAAAAGCGGTTTCTCGAAAGTTCTAAACTTTTTATATGCTAAATCTTTTCTTACGTTTAAGAAAAGTTTGTTTCTCGAAGGGACATTTGTCCCACACACTTTCTTCTACCATTCGCATGAGACATGGCAGCACGGGAAAGTTTTCGCATGAGAAAATTGCTAAGAAGGGAGCGCGTTTTTCGTGATCTCCTTAATCCTCTTGAAAACTATAGTGATGATGAGCTACGACATCGATATCGACTGTCGAGATCTCTCATCCTGGATATATGTACCATAGTGAGTGCTGACATTCAAAGAGGTACCTTCAGAAGTCAAGCATTGCCTCTTCAACTAATGGTGTGCTGTACATTGAGATTCCTCGCTACCGGTGCCATCTATTCCGTGTTGGGAGATGGACTAGGTATACATCCGCGTCCGTCACCTCTCTCCCCCCCCTCGCAGCCGCCGCCACACCCTCCCCTTCCTATTGCTAAGGGAGCGCGTTTTTCGTGATCGCCTTAATCCTCTTAAACTATAGTGGTGATGAGCTTCGATATCGACTGTCGAGATCTCTCATCCTGGATGTATGTACCATTGTGAGTGCTGACATTCAAAGAGGTACCCTCAGAAGTCAAGCATTGCCTCTTCAACTGATGGTGTGCTGTACATTGAGATTCCTCGCTACCGGTGCCATCTATTCCTAGATGGACTAGGTATCTCCAAGTTATCAGTTCTCCGTGCCATTCATACTGTTTGTGAAATTCTCGCTCGGCGCGTGCGAGATTTTGTGAAATTTCCCTCTTCATTAAAGGAAGTGCGCGGAGTGAAAACTGGTTTCTATGAGGAATTTCAATTCCCCAATGTCGTCGGGGCAATTGATGGAACCCATATCCCCATTGAACCACCCAAGTGTGTTCAGTAATTGAAACCATTCTTCTTAAGATATTTGACCCCATGAAGAAGCGCTATGAAGTCCCAATCCCACCTGTACCTGATGTGAAGACTGCAGCTCGAAATCCCCTATACCTTCTAAGGATCAGCAATCAGAGCACTGGCTTCCAGGTACTTCGCAAATCCAACGGAGAAATTTTGTAAGGAATTTTTTGTTTGTTGCTATTATTTTGTTTATCCTACTTGAGGATTCCAGCATAGTTCATTCAGTCTCATTTAATATTATATTATGGAGTTTTTTCCTGTAATAAAAGGGTTTTTGGTAAATCTGAAAGTATATTGTATGATGGTGGTTTGGTCCCTAACCTAATTGGGAACCATATGAGAGTCAAGAATTCATTGTGCGGCTAGAAAATGTATGATATTGATTGTATATGGGAATGTAAGGGAATTAATTTCTCAAAAGCCCTACTAGCCACCTATGATAAATATCTGAGTAAGAAAAGCTTCAAACTTGAGTCTTTTCTGTGTCTTCTGTCAGGGTACAAAAGTGACCTTGATTAAAAGTAATAGACTTATAGAGATCCATAGACTGGAAGGAAGCATCTCTACTGTACCAGTTCAAAGTCTGGGGTTCTGTGGTTCAGAAAAACATGGCATGGGTGACAGAACAGGCCACTCATCCAGATCTTGCATGGTGCCATTTGATTTAAGAGAAATTTTCTGTACATCTTCGCTTTGAAGTACACTTCACTATTCCTTTTTGGTGACTCCTACTTCAAAGGAATAAATTTCACAGAGCTATTATTGATATATGCCGCTAATATCTTGTCCCAAATCCTCCACATTTTCCCCCGAGAACCCTCAACATATTGAATTTATTACCTTTTTGTGTCTGAATACTGTTTTGTGCATATTGTTTGTTTATATTTTAAATACTAGTATGTACGAGGGTAGTTTGACAACGAATGAGAATCTCAATTACGCGCTAATGTACGGCAAGGTTTAACCTATAGCAAAGCAGCCTTACATATCAGAAGGCTGCGGGCCAAGTTTGAGCTCGGTAGTTTGCTCCCATCAGGAGATATAGTATTCAAGTTGAAACCATATTTGGAAAATGGATGAAAATCTTGTCGTTGAGCAGCATGCAGTGATCCGATATTTGATGCGGAAGGACAAGAATGCGACGCAGATTCATGAAGAACTCGTCAATGTTTACCAGGTCAATGCTTTGCCATACAGTACGGTCGCACGCTGGATCAGCCAATTTTGTTGTGGTCGGCAGTCATTCGAAGACCAACCGTCCAATGGGACGCCAACAACAGTGACCACCGACGAAAACGTGGCCACCGTCCAACGGATTGTGATGGCAGATAGAAGAACGAAAGTACGCGAGATAGCGGAGACATTGGGCATCAGCACTGAACGTGTTTATTTAATTGTGCACGAAAAATTGGGCCTGTCAAAGGTCTGCGCCCGATGGATCCCCCGATTGCTGTCAAATGAGCTAAAGCAGAATCGGGAGCAGTTGAGTTTGGATCTCTTACGACGCTTCGACGCGGATCCGGAGAACTTTCGTGCCAGATTAGTGACTGAGGATGAAACCTGGATTTATCACCACGATCCTGGGACAAAACAGCAATTGATGCAGTGGCCAGATAAAGGAAAACAGCCACCGGTCAAGGCGCGCGTGGTGTAATCTGCAGGAAAGGTCATGCTGACCCTCTTGGGATGCGGAGGGACCTTTGCTTGCCAACTTCTTGCCACCGAAGATGACGATCACTGGCCAATATTCTGCCAACATTTTGTCCAGATTGCTCACAGCGATCAAAGAGAAATGTCGCGGCAAATTGAAGAAAGGAGTTCTGCTGTTGCACGGCAATGCGCCACCACACAAAGTCCACCTTGCGCAGCAAGCTTTGGGTGAATGCAAGTTCGAAGAACTCCCTCATCCACCATATTCCCCGAACCTGGCACCTTGCGACTTCCACGTGTTTCGATGTTTGAAATCAGATCTCAAAAGAAAAAGATTTTCGACTGATGAAGTGCAGGAGGCTGTGATGAGATGGTTGGACAGCATGCCTTTGGAATTCTGGACTGCTGGTGTAAACAAGTGTAAAGAAAGACGGTTGAAGTGTAGTAGCATTAATGGTGATTACGTTAAAAAATAAATGATAGTTAATGGCTCAAAGTGCTTCCTTATTGAGATTCTCACTCATTGTCAAACTACCCTCATGTATCATGTTCTTGGAGGTATAATAACTACAATAACATACATACTTTCTATTTGAGCAGGTTTGACAGCATGGATGTTGGGTCATTGGTCTTTGCAAATCAGTTTCTTCAATTATCAGCCATCCTCCCTTCAAGTGACATTTATGGCCTTGGTGAGCATCAGGATTCCTTCCGTCACTCAATGTTCTGGAGGAAATTCACATTTTTCAACCATGACCAAGTCCCACAAGATAAGGTCAGTGCCAGTCACTTGCATCCTGTTGATTGTCACACCTAGATGAGCTTCTTTTCCTTCTTTTTCTCTTATCTTCCCTCCTTTATGCTCATCCAACTTGCTTGAAGAAAGAAAAAAAGGAATTGTGAACATTTTTTCATGGCAGCCTTGTGCCTTTCCAGGAAAATTTGTATGGAAGCCATCCCTTTTATTTGCTGATGGAGAGTACAGGGAAGAGCCATGGTGTCTTACTGCTCAATTCCAATGCCATGGGTGAATTAATTATATTACTCTGCTTCTACTGTTATTTAAAGTATCTGGACTTGAGGATAAGTTCTTAAACTTTCCCATGGTTCCCTTGCAGATGTGATCCTTCAGCCAGCGCCTGGTATCACATTTCGAACTGTTGGAGGGATTTTGGATTTTTATTTTTTCCTTGGCTCAAGTCCAACAGAGGTGATTCAGCAGTACACAGAACTAATTGGACGCCCATTCATGCCCCCCTATTGGTCTCTGGGCTTCCATCTCTGTCGATATGGATGGAAGACCATATCAGATACCAAGAAGGCATGGATGCAGAACCGTGATGCTGGTATCCCCCTGGTATGTCACCTTCATATGGCCAAGTATAATCTGAAGAAGTTAAATATGCTTGTAGGATGCTTTTTTGTGCAAAACATCTCTTGTTTGAATTCCTTATGGAATCCAATGCAGTTAGTGGAGATATCCCATTACAAGTGGAGTTGATCAATATCAGTGCATGGAGGAAATATGATATTCTCTTGTATAGTAAACAAGATGGGAAAAAATATTATTGTCTCATCATCAGTACACATTGCCCTGGAAGTGAAGGGGGCTGAGAGCTCATGTGAACTGAGGAAGCCTGGTACCATGTATTCATGATCATGCAGTTCTATTGGGATGTATACCTTTCTGTCTGCACGTGCACATTAGAGCAATCCTCCTGGAAAAAATAAATGACAGCCTTTGACCAGAATTGATGGAGATATTGTTATACTCTGTATCATGGAGTACAGCCTTGTCCTACCATATATGTGATTTCTGCAGGTCGGTTGCCTAATTTATTTTAATTTAATGGCATGCTTATAGTTAAACATTTTACCCATTTGTCTGCTTGAGTGAAGGTTACATCAGAAAACAAAAACATTTTACCCATTTGTCTGCTTGAGTGAAGGTTACATCAGAAAACAAGACAGAGTAAAATAAGATCTTCCTGCCCTCAGTGGGAGAGGGAGAGAGAGGATTGTATTCCAATAAAGAAATGAAGAGACAGGGAGGTACTTACAGACAGGCAACCATTCAGCCACTTATCCCACTCTAGGCTCCAGCATGCACAGCTTTTATTTGTACTTTAAGATGTACAAAAGAGCGACAAAATGAGAAAGTGTGTCTATAGATAGAGTATATTCTTGTTTTCCAAAGTTTCTAAACTGCATTTCAATTCAGTCTGGTATTCGAAAGTTATTAACATTCAAATGGTGGGTAGGACTTTTGATTCACCCTTTTTATATGAAGGTGAACGTTGAAGGCCAATAATTTTTCAGGTAGTTACCAACCCCAAGTCAATAGTCTGCACAATGAGTTTTTTTTCTGTCATGTTACAGGATGTGATGTGGAATGACCTAGACTACATGGATGACTCCAAAGACTTCACATATAACAAGGGCACATTTGAGGGCCTTCCAGAATTTGTGGAAGAACTTCACAGCAAAGGGTATCACTATGTACCACTGATTGATCCTGGGATTTCTGGAGCGGAGAAGCCTCACACATATCTCCCATTTGATGAAGGACTTGAATTGGATATTTTCATAAGAAATAGCACTGGTGACCTCTTCTATGGCAAGGTAGGTTTTTCACCAAATTGCATATTGAAACTTTCCTTCTTATGAATGGGTTTCACTTAGGGGGGGTTGTGCATAAATTTCTGTTCTTTGTGAAGAAAGAGTGATTTGGGGAAGTGAGTAAAACTATTCTCTCCCATTGTTAAACACAAATGAAATAATTCTTTCCTGATGTGACTGAGGTAGGGTATGTTGGCATTAACCTACTGATAATGTGATTCATTCATTGATTGGTGAATTTCTGGCTATCCCACTGGCTGTGACAAGATTAGGTCAACTTTGCTCAGTAGGCACCTGATTTAACCTGTTGACGTCCAAGCCCAAGATATCTTGTGTTTGCTTATTGCCTTGCACTGACCAATGCCTAAGATATATTGTTTTGAGTTTTCTCAAATCCTGCACCTGTCCTGGCACATTGCTGCTTGCTGTTGCCACATAGCTCCTGTTTTCTAAAAATAGGTTGAAATGTTTAGAGTACAATAGAGAAAAGTACAATCTTCTGCATACAAAACTAAGTTATGAATTTTTTTTACTAACCCAGATATGCCTGGCATCCTATATGTAGAATGGCATGCAGAACTGAGTTTAGTATATACTCAGAGTCATGAATAATGAGAAAGACTTGAATTGATACAATATGAATGATATATTCTCATGCTGCTATTTTTCAGGTCTGGAATCCTGTCAATACTGTGTGGGTAGACTTCACACATCCAAAAGCTGTATCATATTGGACTCGACAGTTGGACCGCTATCACAGCCAAGTTTCTTTTGATGGTGCCTGGATTGTGAGTCACATGTTTATTCTTTATTTTTTTCCCAAAATAGAATAAATAGTTTGCATGATAAAATATTAGAAAAGATTAGAAAATATCAGGGAAACTTCAGTATTATACTTTCATCTACGTGCTTCTAAAGGTATTTGTTTTCTTTTAACCTGTCTAGGACATGAATGAGCCATCAAATTTCTATTCTGGTACCATAAATGGATGTCCACCATCTTCTCTGGAGCATCCGCCATATCTTCCTGGAGTCCATGGTGGTATTCTTTACTACCGGACCTTATGCATGACTGCCAAACATTACAGTGCTGTCCACTATGATGTTCACAATATCTATGGCTTTGCAGAAACTGTTGCCACAAACTTGTAAGTCCCTCATACCAGTATCTCTAGAATGTAACTGGATGAACATACCAATGGCACCATGAAATACTTCAGTCTGATCCTGTAGTTTATGTATTAGATTCAGCTCTTCAATTTTGTTTTCATTTTGGCATTTGGTATGCTTCCTTGGCTTCATTTGAGGAAATGAAAGGGTTTGGGCCCCCAAAAATATAAGAAATTTAAAGTGCTGGTAATAAATTTTTCCTCATGGCATGGATGATACTTTACTTATTTGTCTAAACAACCCTCTGTTCATCTTTTTTTCTGAGATAAAATACTTTCTGTCTGTGACTATTTCAGAATTTTTGGGCTCACAGGGAAAATTTCATTTTTAACCCTTGGATGCATGACATGGGTCTTTGGGACCCATAGCAGTGAATAAAAAAAAGTTGTAGAATTTACAATACTTGATTTATAGGTTTCTTACACAGACATTCCTTTAATAAATTTAATGTTCTCTTCAAAAGTCTGATTCAGTGGCTCTGAAGCTGATGGTCACAACCTCTGGATGCATGAAGTTTCAATGAGAATTAAAAAGGAAGTATGAGAACCACTGGTCTAACTAATGCATGCTATTCAGGTAGTGGGTCTCATAGACCCAACCAATGGAAATATCTACAAATTCAGTCATGCATCCTCAGGCTAACTCTGGTAAGTAATGATACCTAATTATTAAATCATGCACAATTTATTGTGCAAATATATATAGCTCTGGTGCTATCCAGCTGTGTAAATCTTTTCATAAGGTGTATTGCTAGTCCTATTTGCCATACTCTCATCTTGCAATGCAGGAATTTCTTACCTTTCAATGTGCAACACATAGATTGCTTGGACAATAAAAATGCCAAGCACTGTGCTTTTTTTTGCCTTTCTAACCTTTGCTCTTCTCTACAGTAGAAGAGTAATGGCATATCACAAAGTGCCACAATTTTGAAAGGAGGCCAAACTTCTCTTTTAGGCATTGATCTTTCTTTATAGATCCAATTTTTTGCATATCTTGTCCAGTGCCCTGAAGGAGATTCGAAAGGAGCGTCCCTTTGTGATCTCCCGCTCAACATATCCAGGTCAAGGGCATTATGGAGGCCATTGGAATGGGGACATCCTCTCTTCTTGGCATGATATGGCCAAATCTATATCTGGTATGTTCTCTGAAGACTTGAAAATTTCAAATTCATTCTACTTATGCATATTGTTTTGTGCAAAAATAAATTCTCTGAGCAGAATAGCATTTCATGTGGCCTGCTCACCCTTCAGTAACCCTTTGCCAGAAATTAATGAGATCATTCACCCTGTTCCTCCTCTTGCAGCCATCTTGAACTTCAACATGTTTGGTATTCCAATGGTGGGGGCAGATATATGTGGCTTCAATGGAAACACAACTATCCCACTCTGTCAAAGATGGATGGAACTTGGGGCTTTCTATCCGTTTGCTCGAAATCACAATTCAAAAGAAAACATGGTGAGTTTGTGCTGACAGTTCAATCATCAATAAGATTAATATGTGCTATTTGTGCAGATGTCACTGAGATGATGTTCTAGCTTCTATTTTTATCTTATCATGCAATTGGTAGGAGTTTTGTGTCACTCATCTTAAGCAGACTCTGATTGCTTACTTAGGCAGGATTGTGAGTTTTCCTTTCAATGGAGTCCTCTCAATGGATTCAGATGAAAGAAAGTCAAATGCCAGTGATATTGCATTCAATTCTAATATTGTTCCTGGGTCTGTATAATGCATTTAATTACTAGGTATTGCTGTATCGGGCAAAATTGTGATGCATGTTTTGATTTTTCTCTTACCATTTCAGTAGCTGTCATTGTTACTGATGGTGATTAGAATCCATCTATTATGTAGATTTATATTTTTATTCTGATCCATGTCACAAGTGGTAACTGCAGTTGTACATCATTTAACCTTTGACAGGATCAGGACCCAGCTTCCTTAGGGCCAGAGGTGGAGAGATCTGCTCGGGAGTCCCTCTCCCTTCGTTATCGTCTCCTCCCATACCTCTACACTCTCTTTTGGAAAGCACATGCGCAAGGAGAAACAGTTGCCCGACCTCTTTTCTTTGAGTAAGTTGCACTTTTCAACAAACTAAGCCCCAAAGGGTTGAGGGTGTGACTTTTGTTTCAATCAAGCAATTTTGCAAATCAAATGTCATTGTATTCAGGTAGACTTGCCAGTTTGTTTGCAAAATTTTTAAATGTTTATCTACTGGTCTCAGAGAAACCTTATTTGGAAACTTTTTTTTTCTTACCTTCCCAAATGTTCAGTGTCTCACAGTTTCACAACCTGCCAGTAATGCAAGTTGAATCAGGCAACTGCTTTGGACTTCTCATTTAAGTTACTTGCATTTTCAGCTATCTAATATATCTAAATATTTTTTTGTAATGGCATATTAAGTGGAATCATGAACTCAGTGCTTGTCTTCTGCCTGTTGCAGATTTCCAGAGGACAAAGAAACATATACTCTGGAAGATTCATTTCTTTGGGGAAGGGCACTTCTTATCCTTCCTGTGCTGCAAGAAGTAAGTTGTTCATTTCCATGAGAGTAATATGTTCAGTATCCTGAACAGTGTCTTGCTCATCTAAAACATATTTCTCCTGTAGCTCTACTTTGTGTGACATCAGCAAACATGAGGAGTGAAGGTCTTCCATATCCATCCTATATTGGAATTAATTTTGCTGAAATGTGTTTGTAGCCATGCTCACCATTTGATCCAGAATGATATTAAGGTTGAGGAATATGTGTCAAGGATTCTGATGATGTGTGCCATGTAAACTCATTCTTCCCCCTTGGGGGCTTTCACTCCCTCTGTAAGTTGGAGGTTGCCAACCTCTTGAACATCAAGGGCCTAAAGTCTGGTTGTCATGCTGGGCAAAGGGCCTCAGAATTTGCTCTAGCTAGCTGATGATCTATACATCTCAATGAGGACTTTCAGGATTGGTGGTGCTCATTAGAAGATATGTGCCCATCTCAGCTGTAGATGTGTAGTGATTCCAACATCAATGAATGGAATTTCAGAGTGTCAGGGTGTAAACCTCAAAACTGAACTTTTAGAGTCAATTTAGATTTTGACCTTGGGAAACAAAAAGGACTTTCTGTATAGAAGACTGCATTGAAAAAACAACACCTTTCTCTGACATCACTGCATGGTTTCTTGGATTCATTTTGACCGTATGTAAACTAGCCAATCATAGTGTAATTGATTATTCCTTAAATGAATAAACCTTTTATGGCTATACTAATTTCCTGTTCAGGAACTTGCTCACTGGACTTGGTCCTACTGAGGTAAGTAGTTCCAGACAATCTCAGTCAGCAGCTGTTAGAGCAGGGGTTTCAAACCTTGGGTCGCGACCCAGGGTTTGGATGTTGAATTTTGAGTCGTGACCAAAAAAGTTTTGGAATCACTATGTTAGAGTATTTCCACTTCCACAGTTACTGGCATATTGTTAGCCTTCCACTTACCCTAAATGTCACCAAACTGAAAGTAAATTTCATTGGAAGGACTCTTAACATCATATCAGAGGGGCTTCATGAGAATTCTGACACTATTAGACCCCACCCAATTCTCTTTGTGTGATTAGTTATTCTGGAAATATATGTTGAATTCAAGGTTGATATTGTGTTTCCAGAATGTGAAAGAGGTGTATCGCTACATCCCAAGAGGGTGGTGGTACATGTACCCTGAAGGGAGTCGTATTAAGAGCTTAGGAAGCATTTACACCCTTAAGGCACCCCCTGGCTCTCCTCCGCTTCTCCTCCGAGGAGGTTATGTCATTCCATCACAAGAGCCTGGGAATACCACCAGAGAGAGGTAGACCTCATTACTCTATTTGCATTCAGCTTAATGGCTATACATCTGACTTACATATCCATTTATTTTTCAGTCGGAAAGGAGACTTTGAGCTGTTTGCAGCCCTGAATGAGAATGGAACTGCTCATGGTGAGATCTACTGGGATGATGGTGTCTCCATCGGTTAGTCTTTTTCTTCCTTTTTAATGATTATGGGTGTTCCATCTCCGGCATTTCTTCAATTATTTCCTTTCTTATAATGTTAGGAGCTTGGGAGAGAGGAAAGTATAATCTGATCAAGGTGGATGTGTCACATCAAACGCTATTGACCTCTATCTACCACTGGGGATATGAGACAACAGAGATGACTCTTGGGCGCATCTTTGTCTTTGGCATTGAAAGAACTCCTCAGCTTGTCTCCATCGATGGCAAGAATGTAGCTTTCTCCTACAACGAACGACTTCAGGTATGACTCATGTTTCTTCCCTTAACTTCAGGCCCTGACCACCATGAAGAAGCATTGAATACAGACTACAGGGGGGCTAGTCTCATATCATGATTCAGTGACTCACTGCTCCATCACTTAATTCTGGTAGCATTGTATTGAGTACTCAAGAAGTTCTATACTTCAATCAAAATTATGAAGTACCAATATGATACTAAGGAAAAAGTATGTAAAGGAACCTACATTAGATGAAAGAGAAACGAGTGTTTTAAAGACTAAATGCAATAGGTTGAGTATTTCATTTCAGTCCCATCGTTGAATTGTTGAGCTGTGCCCATCAGGTTAACTACTGGTGATCTCAGAGCATTGCCAGCTCAAAAACAAACCTAATAGTTATATGGTAAATCCACCAGTGCCTTTTTTTTTGGAAAATAGAAATTCATGAGACATTTTGTCTATTACTTAGATAACTTGACATTAGGCTTTGCTACTCCTATTCACTGTGACATGGCTTTAATCCAATTATGTGTTCCCAGGAAGAAGAAATACTCTTTGCAGTGTTTATTAGCATCAATCTATTTGAGAATTTGCTTGTAGGCCTGCTGGATGTCAGTGTCATTGATGGTGCTTCCATACCTTCCATACCGTAGGTCGTGAAGGTGACTGGAATGAAAAGATCTCTGAGGGAACCTTTGATCCTGGAATGGGCCTAATCTCATCTCGGTGTTCTTATGCTCAAGGTCTCTCGCTCAGTGCCTCCTCTAGTCATCCAGCCTTTTGTATCTTTATCATCCCCTCCCAGATTCTGTTGTATTTTATCCATTTTTCTTGTTGCTTTTCTTTGGAAAGTTAGAAATTAAAGGATTTTTGCAACGAACATCACTTTACTTGCTTGTAGGGATGGGTGTGTTAATTAGGATAGGTGGTATTTGTTGCAAAACTGCCCCGCCACTGTGACTCAAATTTCGTCTTATCATCACAGGTAGCATGAGAGCAAACGTCAAAAATGACAGCTGAATTGGAAGTACGTGAAAAGCAAAGAACCGGCAGATATTTTCCGATTGAAACAGTCTATGGGGAATCCTGCGTTGATAAAGAGTACAGCGAGGCAATGGTTAGTCGCTTTAAGTCTAGAGACAGTCAGATGAAAGACGACCACACCCTGGTTCTCCCGTCACTGCCATCACGACAGCGAACGCAGAGAAAGCGGATGAACTCATCCGTAATGACAGACGCATAACAACGTGCGAGCTTCGTGAGACAGTAGGTATAAGCGAAGGTGCCGTATGAAGATCATAGAAACCCTTTTAGATACACCAAGGCGTGTTGTCGATGGGCTCTCCGCATGCTGACTGATGTCCACAAACAGGAGAGGAAAGCAATCTGCCCCGAGGGCGAAGCTTTCCTCCGTCGCATCGTGATTGGTGATGAGAACTGGGTTCACCATTATTACCCAGAGACAAAACGGCCATTCATGGAGTGGCATCACGAGGGCTTGCCAAGAAAGAAGTTCAAAGTGTAATCAGCCGGAAAAATCATGATCGCAGTGCTTTGGGACATGGAAGGGATTCAAGGGAAATCCTTGTGGATTTCATGGAACAAGATACCTCAATCAATTTGCAGTGTTACATTGAGACCTTCAGAAGCTGAAAAGTCGCATCAAGAGAAAATGACTAAATTTGGACAAATCTCAAATGCTCCTGCATTACGATAATGCAAGGCCTCACAGCAACAACTGATGCCATCGCCTTTTTTGGTTGGACTGTGCTGGCCCACCCTCCTTACAGTCCAGACCTTGCACCCTCAGACTATCACCTTTTTGGTGCCCTCAAGGGGCACCAGGGAGCACGTCATTTGGAGGTGACGAAAGTAATTAACATGTCGTCAAAAAATGGTTAAATTAAAAAGAAAAGGAGTTTCACCATGACGGAATTCAAGCCCTCACAAAATGGACCAAGTGCCTTGAACGTGACAGCGATTACGTGGAAAAATAGGTAAGTCTTAACGAAGGATTGGAAAATTATCTCTGTAAATTTCGTGCTAGTATAAAAAAAAAAATTGAGCGAAAACAAAAATTATCATACATTACTTTTTGACGGACCCGCGTACTTGACAGCCTGAATATGTGCTACTCTCGATAGTGAATGTATAATTGAAAATGGTTCAATTATGCATTCACTATATTTATTAATTGTTAAGACAGCTAGAAGTACAGTTGATTCAAAATGTAGTTAGCCCCAATTTTCGATGTGTCTGAAGATTGGGAGATTTATTAAAAGTATAGTTTCACATAGTGGCCCAAAAACATGGGTCACTCATTGGAATTTACTTTCTTGAAGAGTATACATCATAAAAACTTAATGTCTCATTTGTCGGATAATTTCAACATTTAGAAATTCTAATGATTTGTGTTAGATTTAGTCAACACTGCAGGTTTCCATTTACTTCTGCATCCCATTACTGCAAACAATCCAAGTTGTTCAGCTCTGTTGCACGAAATCTTGTGGAAGCCACGAGGCGAGGGAGATGGGAGTTTGATCCTGGTACAGGCTCAAACTCCCATCAAACAACAATCAAAAGAAAGTTCAGGACAGTCCAGAACTTCGTTCAAAGCAGTAGCCACTGCTCTAGGCCATCTCATCAGTTTTGTTGATTTGCCACTTTCAATTTTGTGTGATTATCTATTTCTCGATACTTCCTTCCAATTATTCAGGATGAAAGTCTCATCAAATTTGTTTTATATTTCACAACATTTAGTGTAGCACAGGTGAACGACCTAAAACGTTCGCCAAAGGGATGGATGGAAATCCACCATATTGACTGTCAAACAAAAAGAGTCATCAGAATGTATAGGTTATGGAATTGTACCGGGTTCGTTGGATGACTGGCTTGAGCTTCCGAGTGAAACCTGGGAGGCGAGGGATCGAGTAAGCCGGGTTGATGAAGAGGAAAAGCCCACTGGCCAGCGAGCCATTTGCTTTCATGGGAAGTGTCCGCTTTGCGAGGGGGAATACACACGACTACTTATATGCCACGTCTGGGACACATGAGTGAAATCATCAGGGGCCAGTTATGAGCCTAGCCAACCCTGTCTGACAGGATCGTAGAGGAGCGTTCCTACTTGAGGGACTGTGATCTTGATTGTGATGCCGCATGTCCAGTCTTAAAAAAAAGTTATGGAATTAGTTAGTGGTTAGTGAAGCATTTAAGTTTTTATGCCTATTTTTAAAGGAATTTAAATTCCATTTTTGGTTACGGTTGTGTTAAATGCAAACTGGGTGACCCTAATTCAGGGCCACCCTGTATTTGAGTGTCTTCTACAAAAGTTGAGTAGTATTTCATCCAATGAGATTTTGATTTGTTGAGGTACTTTCCTAGTGTTGACTACATGCTGCCTGAAACACTTTTCATCGTGTTTTGGTTATTACTGGTGCCGAATATGGTGGTTATCCAAGAGTATTTTTGACATTCCCGTCACGTATGACTGATTTGTTTGATGGAAGTTGCCCCCTGGAATCGCAGTTATGGGCGTCATGGATTACGAGAAATAAGAATTGCGCCAGAAATACAAGGTACTTGAACGAGTCACGGTCCAAGTTCTCTTAGCTCAGGATTGCTGGGAAGTTGGGAAGTGGAGACCCAAAGAGAGAGAGAGGGGAAAGGAAAAGCCAGTAGGATGCGCTGAGAGTAGAGGATGTCTTATGGATTATGTAGGAGGGAAGCTACTTTTTGTTTGGGATTTCAATAGAAGAGGGAAAGAAAAAAAATGTTACGGGAGGAAGGGGGGAGGGGAACTGGTGAGGAATTTTCAATTGAGAGAGATTTAGGCCTCTTGGGAGAAGGCTTATGAAGCCGCATAATGACATTTCTCCTCCCGCCTTGACTACAATTTTTCCCCATTTCTTTCCTCCCCATTGAACAGTCCATTCTTCCCCATTTACAGACCATTTCCATTGTAGGGCAGAGAAACGGGGTCCATCTGCCCTTTCGACTTTTCAGGGAATTCCCGAGTTTCCCATTCGCCTTTTTGACAGACGAGATTCATCTTACGCAGATGTTTTTGTCTTTTGAGTTTCTGCATTTGCCCTCATGTCGTGGTTCAGATAACACTAAGGCATAGATTCACGAGGCTTAGCTTCCCTGATGGAGCAGCCACCTAACTGTATTCTTTTGAAAGCAGCGTTGTAAGGGTTTGATGAAGGTTTGTGTCGTTGACATGCCTCATCGTTGACAACACCATTCTCACGCGGATACTTTCCTGTAAATTGGCTGTAGAGATACGAAGATGTGGAAATTTGACAATCTTAAAGACATCACTTCCTCCTCTCCCGTAAATTCCTGAACCATGATGTATTCAGTGAAGGTGCCTTCTGTCGTGCAGGAAGCCAACCCCCCC
>CAJPEV010000224.1:71568-112468 GCA_905338385.1 Darwinula stevensoni | reverse complement strand
GTGCAGGAACCCAACCCCCCCCCCCCCCCCCCCCCCCACTCCCCTTCCCCCGGGAGCATGAAAATATCTCATGGGAGAGAAAGACAGGCAGGCCTGGATTACCGCTCATTTCAAAGCTTCTTACAGCTTTATATATCTAGTGACGAATATAGAAACATAATATTATCCGGAATAGAGAAACATAATATTTATCCGAAATAGAGAGATCTCTTTCCCCCGCCCACTCTATGAAAGAGCAAGAATGAATGGAAAGGAGCTAATCCGTCTCATCCTCTCCCTTGTGTCTCTTTCGCGAATTTTACGTCCAGACGGTGAATTTTTCAAGAGGATGAAACCTTTTCCCGATCCGGTCACCGAACCTAGTCGATTTCGCGTAACAGGGACATTGCTTTTTTTTCAGCCTTCTCTCAGATGAAATCATGGAGTAACAACTCCGTCCAAAATTGATTTTTTTTTTAGCCCCTGATTTTCTTCTCATGGGTAGTATCGTGAAGCAAAACCCTGTTGATGCGAGGACGTAGACACACTTGCACATTATTCCTGCTTTCAAAAAACCGACAAACAACAGCTTTCAGATGAAACCTTCCATGCGTTATGAAAAAGAAGTACGAATAAGGAAGTCTTTGAGCGAAAAAATGAAAAATGGAGTCGGAAAGACACGTGCGGACTCTGGTCGGCATGTACGGGAGCCCAACCAGAATATGAATCCTTGGAATTAGACCTCATGGGGACGAGGGGAGGGGGAATGTCGGGGAATGTTCATGCTGTCTGCTCTTCCGCATCCAGACGGCCTCGGGGGAATAAGAGGGAGAAAATAGTACATCCGTCGCAACGCAAATGGGGAAGAAGGGGAAGGGGGGGAAGGGGGGAAGGGGGGGGGGGGGGTAGTTACGTCATTCTCATATCACCTTCCGACCGGTCTTTTCCTTCCTTTCCTTTTCTGTCGACGAGGTCTCAGCCCAAACGCTGACCGTGATCCTGTGACGTCATTTAAGTCTCAATAGCAACTCCCTGTCGAGTCCGTTACATTTAATATCGGACAAGGCCGTTGTATTTTAATGCCTCTATCTCTTGGCCTATTGACTCGTAAAAGCAATCTCGTCTCGACCTAGGTAGCACACGATATAGAGTCAACATTGAATCTGCATTGAATCCACATTCGGACGTTGGATCAACATTCAATCGATGTGGATTCAATGTTACGATGTACTTTGGCAAATCCCGCGCCCACATCGGCTGGAATGAAATAAATTCGATTGAAAATAAAGCTCCAAGAACGTGGAGCCGGGGCTTACGGACGACGCGAGAGGGCGAGCGGAGGAAAGGTAGGCCGACGCAGGCGGGAAACGAGAAATCTGTGGAGGAAGACCCACTGCTGGAAGGATGCGATCCCGAGCATCCAGAACATTTTCGTCTGCTTTGACTCGCTGCCTGCCATCTGGATGATTTAGGATGGCAGCCGGATTAGACTCCTCTTATGCCCGTCACGTCCATTTGCTCGCGAGAACAACCGCGAAGCATTAAAAATGGTGCGATTCCCTGACCTATACTAAATTCACGTAATTTTTTTTCCGGTATCGTCTGCATTTCATCACCTTGAACCGTAAGAAAAATTTAAAGGACTTGAAGAACAAAGACGGAAAACCGAAGTCCTTAGGACCTTCGGACCCAGTGGGACCCCTGTCCCTGTCCCTGTCCCTGTCCCTGTCCCTGTGGTAGGTTCGCATTTGCTTTTAAATCTACGACGCCGTCATCCCTAATTCGGAAACGTCTCAAAGGAGAATACCGAGAAGGCCTAAAGAAGTGTTGATCACGGCTGGAGACTAGAAAAAAAACACCCTCATCCCATTTCGTCCAACCATGATGGAATTTTTTTTAGAGATGCTCGACTGCGATAGGATTCCGACTCGAGGCATCGACGACTCCAATTCCATGGCTTGCGAACATATAAGGAGTGACGAATTCATCTGTAAAAGAGTCCAGACTCCAGAATCCATCAGTATAATTTTGACGATGTGGCTCACAATGATCCTTCAGTCTCGTATCGCATTTTTATTAATTACCTTCTGCCTCATCGTTAGTCGTTGCAAATAAATTAAGGCTACCTATTGATGTCACCATCCTCATCCTAATATGCTTACAAATTAATGGGGTCGATTCAAAGAATTGCAGATGCCAAACAGAAAAAAGAGCTTTTAATTTCCGCACAAATCGTTAAAAAATAAAGCATGAGTTGAAAGCAAGAACCAGACCGATGAGGGGGCTTTCCTGTCTCCTCTTCCACGAGGACTTTTCCTCTGGTGTCAGTCTTCCACTTGTCGTCGGAGTTGAGGATTTCAGGAAGTATTGTTGCCCATCTTCAGATTTCTCGTCTCGATCCAACGTTCCTAAACGCCCCCCCCCCGTCTTCGTCAACACCTTCGGGGATTAATATTTTTGGCGGGAGAATCCCTATATACCGCCTAGTTCCTTGCATTGCTCTTCGTTGCTGAAATTAATCCTTCACATCAGGTCCGACCCGAGTGTCCGTCTTGACTTCGCCAAGCGCATTCAGATGACCATCGTTTTCATGGTCAACTTCGTTTACATGGGTGAATAAGGATAAATTTAATCATTTTTACGCTTTTGGAAATGCTACTCCTGATGTTTATGGTAAAAAAAAAGGTTATGAGATTAGCTTGAAAGTTGCAACTGTTGGATTTTAGTGAAACGTAAAGCTACAGCGAAAGCTTAATTGAAAATGCAAAAAGTATGCCTTAGGAGGAAGGAAGAGGAAGGAATGGAGGAAGGAAAGGAGGAAGGAGGAAGAGGATAGTCTTCCACAAGCGCCCCATAGTTATTAAATTTTATACACGATATCAATCTTCGGCATGAAAGAAAATGTGACACGAAATTACAAGGTTGAATGCAGATCATTGAACAAATGGCACATCATTAGGTCTCCGTAACGTGCACAAAACGCTAGGAAAGAGAGGAAACTTAACCTCCTCGAGGCACACTGCGGAGGCAAGCGAAAGGCATTCCAGCTTCCTTCTGCAGCATCTCTGGATTGGTCATGATCTGATCATGTGTCTGTTTACACAAATGGCTTCAGAAGATTCGCGGATAACACTTTTGTTTTCCGATAGGATACGTCTACTCGCATTCGCACACGATTTCCCTGGAAGTAGTCAGTAGTGCGTGCCATTGTAGCAGGTTAGGAACTACGTCGTTAACGTTTCCACCAAGTGTGATTGCGATCAGACTCAAAATCAGTCTCTGTCCTCTAAGAGCATTTTTCCGAGAATTTTCTGAAGTTACATATATATATTTTATGTTATTATTATTATTAATATAAACCTATATTTTCGAAATAGCAAAAGAGAGCAGCTGTAATACAATATAAAAAAAAACATTCTCGGAGTCATCTGGACTTCCTTCTCAAGCCTATGAAGAAACAGTGATTGCCGGTGTCATACAGTGCCCGATGGAAGGAAAGCTTAAAGCTCAATAAGAATTTAATTAATCTGGCCGGGGAAGAGGGAAATTTCGCCATAAAAAAATTTCAGAGGTACAGTTATGTATTTATAATAGCTTGAGAGGTATTACCTTTTGATGGGGCAAAATTGGTTTTTGAAAATAATTCAGGAATGCCTAAAAATGAGGGGCTCGTTTCCGCACTACTTTCGTGGGGTGTTATTCACCCTATTTTACGAAACACCTTATTCACTCTTTTGGAACTGGATGAACCGTTTCTTTTACTGGACTCGTCCAAAAGCCGTTGCCCAAAAAGCCATTGCCCCTGAGCTCTCGCGTCGTTCCCCTCTTCGAAGAGAGGTTTTTTCGATATCGCTTATGCTACCGGAAAATGGATCTCGTGCACGTTCTCTCAGACGTTGTTAAAGGGCGCAGTCGCCTTTTTTTTGCGTTTCCACGTTAAGACAGGGGGGGTGACCGTGATGGAAAGAGGCGGAAATGAAGGCTGCGGGTATGTGAAGCGAGTCATGCGTGGCCAGACCATTATACTTGCACGTCTTTTTAGCCCGGAAAGATAACGTCTCTCCTCTTCCATCGATCCATATTGGCTCTCCCCCAACCCCTCCCCCCCTCCCCCTCCCCCTCCCCCCTCCCTCCCCCCCGTCCCAAGTACACTATATTTCGAAGATGCATTTTGGCAGGGAAGCCTCGATACAGTCCTTGGAGTCCTTTGCACAGTCTGGTCATGCTTTCCAATTTCCTTCCCATCTTCATGTCATCGCCCTTTCTATTTTTTATACCGTCTCTTTCCTCCCCTCCTTCGAGATGACCTTGTTGGCCTCGATTCCCGTCACATCTCATGATTCTTCGCGTGACAATAACGACAAGGGAACGACATTCGGCATCAACAAGCCCCTTCAGATTCCTTCTTCCCGTCGACTTTCGAGCGACGAGACGAGAATTCCGGATGAATTTCCAAAGTCCGTCCGCACATTTGCATAGTTAATTCGGGAGAGGAAATGCAGCACTTCCTCTCACGTCACGAGAAGGTGTGGAACTCTCTGGAAACGGTCCCTTCTCGTGTGTGCGGCCCGGCCTTTGTTATGATTCCATGCCGATGGAGTAATTGAGATCCGGCACAGCAGGAACTAATGACTCAATCGGCTAATGAGCGACTAATGGACGTGCCGAGCAGGCACACTCCAAGACGAAATGGGAAAGGAGACCGGGAAACGAAGGATTTCACATTTCCTCCACCTCGCCCTCGAAAACAGAAGGGAAAAAAAATAAAGCCGATGGAGAGGGAAGGAAGGCATGCACGACCGCTTCCGTACACGCTAAAGCGGTTTCAGTCGTCACCGTCAATCAACATTCAACCTTCGGGTCGGGATCTCGTACGGTTCTGCTCGCGTTCGGATTCCCGAGTGAAGGTGGAGAGCTTCTCTCATTCCTCTCCATCTGAGATGAGCCTGCCCCTTACCCTCCCCGCTAGAGATAAATGGGTTTGGTGGGAGCGTCTCAATCTACAGTCTAATTACGGCTTCCCTTACTTATTGCTCCTATTTTTTTTTGTCTCGTCCGGAAAGGCGTGGAAGATGTTCTTTAAGCCATCCAGGGACTCCCTCGTCGTCTAACCGCTTCCGCCCGTTTCTCTACTCGATTAA
Organism: Darwinula stevensoni; assembly: GCA_905338385.1. Lineage (NCBI taxonomy): Eukaryota > Metazoa > Arthropoda > Ostracoda > Podocopida > Darwinulidae > Darwinula > Darwinula stevensoni. Next base: position 107,348 of record CAJPEV010000224.1, on the reverse strand, counting down.
AGAAAAACTTTTTCCACGCTCGGCCGGATTTCACGGAACTCGATCCGATGTCCTCCTGTCCTGCTGCTACCATCAAGTGGAAAAGCCATACTCATCGTACAGAAGGTCGCAGAAGGTGCGCAACACGATGAATGCTGAAAGTGAGTACCGCTACTAGTTGCAGAAAATTCTCGATGGTCCAACGTAGACAAGCATAATCCAGCATTTCTTCCTTCATCGGCACGAGCGTCTCGAACGTCTCTTCAGATGTAAAGGACAGAGAAAAAGTGAGGATTCCAACCTCGTGACACCACCATGTACCTGTCTCAGGAGATCCGAGTGGAATCGAGAGAGAGAGAGAGAGAGAGAGAGAGAGAGAGGAAGACGTAGGGGAGGCATTAGAGAGGCAGCGTTCTTCCTTTGTTTCCATGACGACAGCGTGATGTAATGAGACTTTGTACTCGAGGTCTTTCAGTTGAGAGAGGAGGAAATTCAATTCCCTCTTTCTCTCGGAACCTCTGGGGATGCTCTTCTTCCGAATGAAATCAAGAGAAACTGGAAACGCCTTCGGTTTTTCCTTCCAAGTTTCTCGGTCTGAATTGGAGCGTGCGGAGCGATCCGGATCCCTTCGTGACGGTCCATCGCTCGTGCCGTCCGACGACTTTCCGCCTTGTTTTTTTTTTTTTTTTTTTCCGGGCATGTCGAGGGAGAACGCGAGGTCGGAGCGGAAAGCTTAGTTCGACGAGGAATGGAAAGATTATGGTAATAAATTCCCGGGGTTTGGCACCGTGACGTTCTCGTGGGTGGCCCAAACCCCGACGGGATCGGCAGGAAAATAAAGTGCAGGAAATAATTGAAAGGAAAACACGCGAGGAACTCAAGAGATGTACTAGGCTTACCTCCTGACAATCTTTTTTTTTTTTTCTTTCTAATTCCTTCTCCTTAAAGCCCATCCTTCCTGAGTTCCTTCCTTCTTTTCTTCTCGCCTTCTTTCTTTTTTTCCTTCCTTCCTTCTTTCCTTCCCGTCATCCTTTTCTTCCTGACTTCCCTGTTTCTTTTTTTTCTTTCCTCCTTCCATCTTTTCTTCCCCCTTTCCTTGGTCTCGGTCGAACCGGAATTTGGATCTCTCCTCTAGTGCCTTCTTACGGCCAGTCATTCCCTTTGGAAGATAGCCTTTTGTATAAATAACACGGAATGGGCCTAAACCCGACTTAACGGAGATGGGGATCTCCTATAAGTCGTAGCTGGGTATTCTTCTGGGGGTGGGGCCTTCCCTCCCCCCTCCCCCCCTAGGGGAGCTCATTCTTGTCTAGAGAAATCCCGTGAGCTCCCATAAAATGTACCCCAAAAGCTGCTTCCGTCATACTATCTTCACGAGACGTAGATGAAAAGGTTTTCTCTTTTCTGGTTTGTGTTTCCCCGAATGACTTCCTGCAGAGACATAGTGTGATCCCAAATTCAGTCTTTGCCGATCCCCTAGACGTGAGTCTCGATCCGATGCAAAAGGAAGTTCCACTTCGGTGGAATAGGTCGAATCGTCGAAAGATGGCGGACGTCGGAGTTAAGTCCTCTCCGGCATGGACAATTCTTGTCGAGTCGATGCTCTGAATTGCCTCTCGAGGATGGTCTGCGACTCGCAGGACAAATGAAAAAAGCCTTTGGCTCGCTTCTGCATTTTCCACCTCCAGGGACGAGAGAACGAGCAGCGTGACGTCACAGCGTGACGTCAAATCCAGCTGAAAATCGTCTGGCTCCTCTTTGCGGACATGTGGGATCTCATCATATATTTACTGTGACTTTCAGTCGCACAGGGAATAGCGCCAGGGTCATGCTGCTTTCACCTGACGAAGAAAAAGACAAAGAACGCTCCCTTTGCCTCTCGAATTTGCTAGAATGGTGTCTTATTTTTGCGTCGACGAAAATTAAGGCAAAGTTTTTCAACGTTGTTCTTTGAATTTTGTTTACGAGAAAAATATGCAAATAGCTAGAGAAAATGCAACGAAACTGGGAGCAAATAATACGTGGAATCCCTAGGCTTGAAGTTAGCCAAGCCTCGCGTGGAAACCTGTTAATCCCTGTCTTGCATGACTACAATTAGAGGAAAGTCGAAAGCTTAAGAATCTGAAAGACAAAGAATTGAAGCACTTTTATTCAACTTTGATTGTGACGAAGAGTTGGCCATCTCGACGGCGCCAGGAAAGACTTCCTCGTGAACAACTAGGTGTGACAGGAATTTCAAGGACTTCCGGGTTCATCAACTCGAAGGCTTCCGGATTCCCCTCATGACGAGGAAGATGGACGATACCGGAAATTACTTCGAGAACTACTTCAATCAGTGCAATGAAGTTGTTCTATTCTAAGGAGAGAAGTGAAGAAGCTGCCAAGACAGCCCCTAACTTTGCACCTTCATTGAATTCCGGGATGAATAGGTCCCATCGTGCCTCTTCCCTTTCTTCGATCCCTTGCTAAGATCGAAATTCCGCCTTTCCATGCTCCCGTCTCTCGATTCCATTCCACCGAATGCTCTCAGAGAGCATTCGGTGGAATGAAATTGAGCGTGGTTCATGCCCTCTGGACACAGAATCACCCCTCCAAAGTTGAGGGTTCTGCTCCGCATGAGTACGAAGGAAACATGCGGTTTTTTTTATATAGCTTACAAGCTGGGTTACCCGGCGTTGCCCGGGATATTTTTTTAGGAGTAATATAGCTGTATGACCTGCTACTGGACAGACCCCACCCTCCTGCGAAGGTTTCAGGTCGATATCTCCAACGGTGTCCGAATGCATAGTGTCAGATGGACAGAGACAGATAGAGATCCTTGGTTATGGAGATAGATTTATAGCCGGTGTTCATCTCTAAGCGTATTCTCTTACCGCCGAGCTTAATTTAGTTTATTGAGACTGAAAAGTAGGTGCATGCGATATGTGACAGCATCTACAGGCAGAGGGGGAAGCAGCACTGCGAGTGTTGACTAACCTCGAAAGACAACATCCTTGCTTAATCACCAATTCTCTTTGAGTAGGTAGCAAGGAAACCTGAAAACCTACGCGAATCTCCGGTTTCCCTCCTCTTCTGTCGCTCACTCGAGTGGGAGTTTCCATGACGTGTGGGTGTCATCCCTCTCCAGCTTACGAGTGCCTTCCCACTGGTAATTATTATAATTATCATTTCCTTCTGTAGGTAGGCTCTAACCACTTCCAATAAATCTATGGGATGGAGTCGCAGATTTCTCGATCCCTCTGCGTCTCATCTCCTTTAAATCCACATTGTAAATTTATTTATTTATTTAGAGTTGGTTCACGATGCATGTTCCCACATCATTGACGTTTCTCATGTTGGCACAGCCTTGCAGTTAGGCTCCGATTAACAGTCACATGATGAGATGCCTTGAGGTGCAGAGGAAAGTAAACTGGCGCCTTCAATGGCGCCGCCCTCTTCCCTTATTCCTCGGGTATATGGCAAGTTTTCTCTGGATTGCCTCATCTCACGACCTCGAAACTTCGCTTGATTTTTATGCATATCTTTAGGAGTTTCCCTGCCACGTTTCATCGGAAAATCTTCATGGTGACCGTTTCGAGCCATCAATATTGGCCGCAATTCAAATTGGATTGCTTGGCAAGTTTTCTCAAGGAATGTTCATCCCAGACACTTGAAACTCCAATCAATTTCATGGTATCCTAGTACGAGCGTGTGTACCAAATTTCATCAAGATCGCTCGACTCCCTGTTTGTCGTGCTCTTTTTGGCGAAGAGTACAAAATAATTGGTGAAAATAATTAAATTAATAAAAATGCCAATATACTTCCAGGATCTGTTCAAATAGGTTCCAAATGACACCTGGAATTTTTTTAAAGAATTTTTCTCAGTCACTTTGTGCAAATAAGTAGCATAAATATGTGTTCTGGGTCAAAACGACCCCCTTCCCCGCCCCCCCCTGGCCAAGGGTTAATGAACTTGAGGTTAGTAATCAGTCTGAGGTGTGGAGAAAGGGAATTCCATCTGGATATTTCTCTATTCCAAGAGGGTCTGTGGGAGTAGAAAAAAAACTGCTGCCTTTCACCGACATTTTCTTAGAGACCTTGGAGCGTGTTGTGCAAAGGGGACTTGGGTACTGGAATCGTGTGGGAACATAGGATGGCAACTCATGGATCACTAGGAGGATATCATAGTCTATGAGATTCCACCCGACGTCACTCACCTTGGTTCTTTGAAATAACTCAGAAGTTGAACGGGTAGTCTGCTTTTCTTATTGATAGTGAGCGCATTCAGTTGTGACTCGATCAAACTGGGCGAGTCGTGACTCGGGGCATGGCCCACTCGGACATTTGACACAACCTTCTCAACGCATTGGGTCATTTTTCCAGTATGACGGGGCACAGGTTTTTGAGTGGATTTTATATGCTCATCTGAGTAGTACCACAAACAGAGGTATATGAAAGTGAAAAATGACGAAGTGACTCAGAATGCTCCTCAAGTTAAAATTACCTCTCTGGGATGTTCATGATGCAAGAATTCGGAGACAGCCTCATTGAGAAGGCCATTGCAAATGGAAAACAAAAGCTTCCTCCCTACTATCATCTTTTGGGTGATTCAGCATACTCCACTTGCTCAGTACGTCTTCGCAACAGTCATCGTGATCTCCTTATGTATTATTCACTTCATTCGCATGTTTCCCAGTTCCGGTTATACAGTATATGCTTGCTGCCGGACGCCTTCCATTGTAGACGCTATGTTTGCAGAGATGATTCGATCGCTGAGATCGGATCGTAGCTCATAACTAGGGTCAGCTTTCTGCGTCATCCCACCGATGTATTCGGTGCTTCGTGCCACGACTCGAGTCATTACCCGTGTCGCAACTGAATGCGCTCTGTATGAATGCCTTCTTCTTTTTTTAAAGGATAAATTAGAATTTATTCAAAGAGCGCCCATTAAAGCGAGCATTCATTAGCGGGAAAGCAGTAGGGAATGCGAGGGAGGACGAGTGCATCCCGTGGCGTCTTTGTGCATGAGGCTGTTAAATAGGGAAAGACGAGGTTTGTGAAGAGGACTAGAAAGAGGCACATCTTGGAGGTAGTGTTGCAGTACACCTTCGGGAACATTAGATGAGGTGAAATTGAATGTCGGTGTCCCGTGTTGTTGCTCTCGTCCGGTGTCAGCGTCGAGAGGCTTCAGGCGGATACAGATGATGTGAAAGCGTATTCCCCTCACACGAAGGTCGCTTCGCTGTGAGCGATGAATGAATCTCATGTACCAAGGTACGAGTTCTTAAGTGCAGGAGGTGATGATTTAATGGCAATAATAAGTCCCCATTTTTTTTACATTCCGTTAGTAATGACTTATTCCGGACAGTATCACAGTGTTTTCTTCCAGGCGTAAGGCTGTTTTGCCAGTCCTAGTCAGAAAAATCAAATTCGACGAGCCCTTCGGGGGGAACAACTGCATTTCAGTCGATATGCATTTGAAAGGGATCTTGTTTTACCTTAGCGTCGTAGTAAGTCATATATTTTTCTGAAGGATTACGTCAAAGCTCATTTAAAGGGGGGAGGGGAGGGAAAAGTGAGTTTGACAGAGTTCTTGTCGAATTTTATGGTAGAAATGAGGTGATAGCTGATAGAACAGCTGAGGATAACACGAACTGTGCACATTTGGGCTACATGTCTCTCCAAGACGAGTGCCTAGGAGTGCGCAGTTCAGTCCACGAGAAAGCGAGGAAAGAGGAGGGCAGAAGTCTCTGCACTACGCAGTTCAACAAGGAAGGTTCGAAATAATCTGAGAATTCTAGTAATTTCCAGTCATTTTCAAGCTTTTAGCTGATTGCAGAAGTAAATAAAATAATTCAAATAATTGGAAAATGAGGATGTCAGAATTTCTTTAAATGTTATACCTTAAGTTCACGCTAAATTTTGGGGTATAATTGCGAGCAAAAAAAATCTGATATTGAAGTACATCGATAGCAGATGATCCTGTCGCGTACGCATTGAATAGATCGTATCGAGTTTGAGATGTGAAACTTTGCATGATGAACGTTTGTACGAAAGAGAAGCTGCTGGCCTCTGGGAGAAATCCCATATCTGCCATATCGATGGAAACAAAAGCAGCGAGATGATGGAAACAAAGAATCGCTTGCATGACGATTACCGAGGACACGCGATCCGATTGTACATCTGTGTACCTCACAGCAATCCCAGGTACCTCTTTAATAATTGGGAGGCTTCGGTCGAGATGTGGCAGATTTGCCTCTCTCGGTTTCCGAGCGCTGCGTTCCGCTCGAGACCGCACGATTCAAAGTCCAGAAGACACGCACATGGGCGATCTCCATCCAGGTAGGAAAGACACGAACGCAGGCGATCTCCATCGCCCGTGTTCTGTGGTTCTGTGTGGCAGGTTGGCATCCGGTAGGCCAAGACTATCTTTAAATTTCGGCGGAGGAATCATGCTCTAAAAGAGCAGGGGTGTCCAACTCAATCTGGCGGGGATCGAATGATTTGGTTCAGGTGTGTTTGGGGGCCTCACTAACGAATCTCACACCACCTGCACCACATTTTTAATGCGAACAAGTGAAATTTTCAGCAATTTTCCGAAATCAACTGTTAAAGAGGAATTCGCCGGCCGAAAAAAAATGAATTGGCGGGTAAGATCCGGCCTGCGGGCTGTCAGTTGGACCCCCTGTTCTAAAGTATTTTGCGTGGTCATATGTCTATGATGTCGGCCCTGTTCTTTCCAACTCTCCCTTGAAATTTCCACAAGTAAAATTTTCGACACTACCTCATGCTAGTCACCCATTACTGCAAACCGATTTTGAACTCGCGCTGGTGGTAACCGGCACGAGTTCACGATTAGCAGAGCGTAGAGGTCCCCCTCTCCTTCCCTCCCCCCTCCCCTCCCCCAGGCATTAACACCGAAACTGGGATCGAGGTGGCATTTCGTGTTTATCCTGGTGTTCCACCTATATGAAACACCGGGAAATCATGGCGTCACTATGATTTCACCACCAATACCTTCAGGCGAGTTTAAATTCCGTGTTATGGTGTGGATTTTATGTGGCATTCCGCCAACATTTAAAATTCCAATAAATAAACTCAAATAAGCTGTTGGCATTCCGCCAACACCTTATTTGAATTTACTCATTAAACGATGAAGGGTTTTAGCCCGAGACTTAAAAGGAAGAAACTGGCTCCATGGACACTCGAATTCAAGGAGACTGGTAAGCCTTCATGGTTCATCATTCTCACACGAGCAGGATGCCCTTACAAAACGTTCATCTCCCATCTGGATTTGGAACCAGGTGGATGTCCCCCTGGGCGGTATTTCCACTTGTTGGAGCGATGTCCACCCGGGGGAAAATCCACCTGGCACGAAATACATGTGCGCGAATGGCTTCGTGGATATCCACCGGAGAGGACGTCCACCTGGTCGTTTGACCAGGTGGATAGGGGGTGAACGTTTTGTAAGGGTGACATATGAGCATGCATTTAATTTTAGAGAGGTTCCTTATCAATTGGATTTTATCTCTTTTAAACAAGTGTAACCAACCATACCTGAAGGGTTTTTCCAGAAGATGCCAAAGAGAAAAGAAAGGGCTGGGTTTGTAGAGGAAGACACGCAGACTAAAGCATTGCGGTATGCGCTGAATTCCTCGGTAGGTATACCATGGCTCAATACAGCGGTATATCAGTGATACCGCCAAGAAGCAGGGGGGGGGGGGGGGGGGGGCTGCCTCAGTTACGATCTCCCAGAAATGGGGGGGGGGGGGAGGCTGCCTCAGTTACGATCTCCCAGAAAAAACCCCACGAAGAGGGGAAATCTTTCTACTGCGATGGCGTCGAGCTAGTCGCACATCCGCATTTATGTCATTCGATTGAATGGCAAGGGGATTCGTCCGTTTCAACCCAAATGAATGGATTCTGTAGGGCATGTCCAGGCTTACTACCCAGGGGTCGGAGCTCATTATGGAGCTCGGGTAAAAAAAAAAAAAAAAACCTATTGGGTTTGGCGACGATGTTAGTGTCTCCAATGTCGTCACATCCCACATCATCGGAAGACATGGCGAAGATATCGAGTGCTCAGGCGCACTGGACAGAGGGCACAGTCAAGGCGCTAGTCAAACCCACAAATTACGGATCTTGGTCTTTGAGTCAGGATACACTCCGAGACTTCCAGAAACTCTTCGGTTATCCCCGGGCAGTGGACGTTACCGTGGATGGAGATGGGGAGGATAGTTGACAAAGTATTTTATATTTAGAAATAGCTCTTCGGGTAAGGCGCCGTGGCGGCGGCATGATGAGTGACGGTGTCCTACGGTTTCCATACCGTGGCGACGGTATGAGAGGCGGTGTCCATACTGTGGTGACGGTATAAACATGGACGGTGTTCCACGGTTTTCATACCGTGGCGGTAATACCGAAAAATATAGAAGGGGTCAGTATGATTATGAGATCCCAATACGATATGATGAAAATACCGGTATACCGCAACGCCCTAACGTAGACACGTGGACACGTGTCCTTTCCGTTCCTGGTGATTTACAGCGAACGTGATGTGGTCTCCTTAGATCCCTTGGAGATGAGGACGATCGTCCATCCTCATCATGGTGTCGGATGTTCCATCGTATCCAAAATTTTGCTTTCAAACCGGTTCCTGAATCGTCCACTTGCGCTAAGCGATATGCACAATCTCGTTACATCCTTGCGATGACGTCAGATCGAAGCAGCGATGGCTGCTCAGTGGAGGTCATCATCGAGGTGGACATGGCGCTCTAGGCGCTGACCCCTAACAGGGGGTGGCCGCCCACCCGCGTCGAGTTGAGACGGCGAAATTCCAGATAGACCCGTCATAGGCTTGCTTGGCCCACGGCTCTTGGGTTTTGACAGATGAAAAATGTGCCCCCGATTCGGCAATATCCATAGAGAAAATGCAGTATAAAAAGTAGTAAATCAAGTGTAAAAGCATTCGGAAGAATGATGCCGCAGTCCACAGATTGCTAACAAATAAAAATATAAATTCGGTCAGTTCCATCTGATTTCTCCAGAATTCGTCCATCTAGGGCTGCCAATCGAATAAAAAAAAGTTTATTAATCGCCGAACGTTTAATCGACAATTTGATTGCAATCGAGTTCCTACGTTCCTCCCTGCGTGTGGTGAAGAAAAGACATACAAGTTGATCCATCATATCGGTTTAATTTCAAGTTGATTCTGAGCGGTCGCTTCCATCCTGCACGACAGTCAGCGGGCAGCACGATCTCACGAAATATGAATCTGTCTAAGATTAGACGGACCCGTGTGACAACACGCAATAGGTGCTTCGCTTCAGCGTGCGAGTGTAATCCGCGTGGAATTGAACGGATCCAATCCTACGCGAGCCGCATTGGTGTGCCGGGGATCCTGACTTCCTACGCTTGCTCGAGTTGTGTCATGGTTGCGGCAAGATTATTTCAATTCGGTGTTCGATGGATGACACGTTGAGGCATCTCGCGTTCGTGTTCACTGACGAGACTGAAAGGGACGGCAGAGGGAAAGAGCTGACGCAGGAGAAAGGACAAGTCCACTACCAGGAAAGATAGGATGCAATCCCGATTCCTTTTTCTGCATTTCTGCGCGTTGTCCGGATGAAGAAAGAAAGATGACGGCAGAGGATTTTCTCCCACTCTTCTTCCCACCATTTCCAATGCAAACATTCTTCCATTCTGGTTTTCCCGATTCCGCGCACGTACTGCAGCCTTGCAGGACGGCAGCGTTCAGAACTAACTTGAAATAGTAAAAAGGCTTTCTTCCATCTCTTCGCGAAGTCCTCCTCACTTCTCTATAAATTATTCTGACAGCGTTGCGTTTGTTTTCGTGCCTCTTTTCCAAGAAAAACTCGGAATTTTTTTTTGCCGAGCTAATAGCGAGCTGTGCAAAAGACGACTGCCTTCTGTCAGTTATATTTTCTTGTGATTCTGAACAAAAAACCTTCATTTGAGCTATTTTGCAAGATTGAATGGTACAATGAATTTAGAAGAGAAGATGAGGCATTCAGAAGAAGATTATGGAGGCTGATTAAAATTGAATTAATTTATCGGAAAACTTTAATCGATTTATCGGTCGATTAACCTAATCGACTTGGCAGCCCTACTTTAATAATCAAAGGGAGATGAACTTTTCCTCCTTGAAAGCCTTGATGATGAAGCTGTCTTTTGTCCCCGGATTTGGCAGCAACGTCTTGTTCCTAGCTATTGGTCCATTTTTTCGCTGAAAAGTCGAGATGATAAAGAGGGTGTTCTGGGTCACTGCTGATGTTCCGGAAGAAAACTATGCCAGAGCGATGAAACTTCTTTTGGAATTGTGTTTCCCCATTGTGTTTCCAGTTTTTCTGTTGGAGGTGTAACAAATTCGCGACTGAGTGAGACAGCCCTTGCCATAGATTGGCAAATCCTTCAAGGTAGAGCTTGATCTAGGCCCGAATAACGTATCGATTCTCACGGATTCATTTTTGCAATGACCACTTCGAGAATCCTCGAAGAGCTGTTGAGTCCCTTCCTATTGATCGGGAATCCCTTACATTTTCTCTCGATTCAGTACGAGACCATTGTTGCCGGACCGGATGATTAAACTCGTGTCTGCATCGTAATCGTCTCAGTCTTCTTCGCTTGAGATAGAAGCTACCACAGAAGTGTCATCTGCATACTTGAGCTTGAGGACGTCAGGAGAACATGGAGCAGGAGGCGTCGGTAGAATGTTCAGAGGTAGGGTGATAGGTTCCCATCCTGCAGCGCACCAGTTCGACAGGGGCTGCAGAGAGACAGCACTGCTGATATTCGTCCAAGGAGGTTGGACTACCGAAGGTTGGGTCACCGAGGAAAGCTCCTCGGTGACCCAACCTGAAGTTCAGCTCCTCTTCATCATTTTTAAAATTCAGTTTCTTCAAGCGTTGCAAAAATAATTATCATAATTATATATAGTGAAAGTGAGGTAGCAGGATGGAGTTGATGTGACTAATGTCTTTTCTCCCTTAAATGTTAAGTAAGCGAACATATGATCGTTGCCTCTCCTGAGACTTCCCTCGCTGTCATATTTGGTAGATGCATCTCTGACATGGTGTCCATGGTATTCCGTTTGAATGACAGGGTAAGAGATTTCTAAGATGTATTTCATGTAGTCCAAAACTATTCTTGTTGGGATGATGAGAACCTAGGAGAGCTGGCCAGTCGATTGTGGAGAATTCAAACCTCACTCTCTCGAATTTTGAATACTTAATTTCTAAGCTCTCCATTTCCTTGACACTCGATAAATGGTGATGCTACGTAGGAACGGCGAGGATCGCAGTGTTTGGACATTTTTGCAAGTTTCCTTGCTGTCCTGCCGGAGTCGTTCGTCGCAGTTGATCAGAATAGGCACCGTCTCTGGTAAGGAAATTAACGATAGTTATGAAGACTCCCACTTAGCTGCATTGCTTCCATGAGTGCTCTTAGCTTTCCTTTGGCGAAGTTTGCTCTCTTCGTATCGCCTGCCACATAGATTCAGCGAGGGATCATCAAGTCCGTCATCTTCTCTAATGCATCTCCCTCCCTTCTTAAAGGATTTATATAGACAGAGATAATGAGAAACTTTCGATGGATTTCGATGGCTCCATGTCGTTGGTACTCACTGCCTCGACGACCGTCTTGGAGCTGGAATCCCATTTTGTGTTGACGTAAACGACTCTCCTAATTTCTTCCGAGAGTGACTCCGATCGGCTGGGTGAACACGGAAGCCTTCAATGCCCATGGCGTCGTCGGGAATCTTTTTGGTCTAGCCATTTTTTCTGGCAAAACAGCCACGGAGATGGAGCGTAGCAGTGTGCCAGTGATATTCATTTGGTGCACGCATTTTTGGAAGGAGGCTTCGTGCGTCAGCATTGATAAGCCGGGGAGATCGAAGCCATCATGCTTAATACAGGGTGGCGCAAAAGTTCCCGTCATTTTTTTCAGAGTTCAACTTTTATTTAAGATATCAACTGTTTTTAAAAACAAAGTGAGAAAAGATAAAATTCATAATCTTGGGAACACAATGAGATCATTTTTGTTCGAAATGACCACCTCCGGGTTCGATGCACAGCTTCAATCTCATCGGGAAGTTGTCAAAGATTTTCCCCATAGTCTCCAGAGGAATTTCATCCCATGCCTTCTTCGGAGCTCGCTTCAGTGAATCAATTGATTTATGCAGCTTTGCGCAGGCCTTCGACTCTTGCAGTCGAAGGCCTGCACATATTGAGTAGTCCAAAGGGTTGAGATCGGGCGAATAGGGCGGCCATTCTTGAGAAGAGATGAAATCCGGGAAACGGTCTCTGATCCAATCTTGAGTGATTCGAGCCTTGTGCGCTGTTGCAGAATCCTGTTGGAACGTCCATTCTTCTTCTCCGAAATGTTCTTGAGCTCACGAAAGCAGTTTGCCCTCCAAAATTAGTTCTCGGTAGATCTGTTGATTGATTTTGACTCCCTCCTCAACGAAAACGAGTGGAGTTTCGCCATCGCTTGTAACTCCGGCCCAGACCATGACAGACTTCGGTTTTTGACTGCGGCCAACAACCCTGCCTCGAAGAGGAGCTTCTGCTGCCCAAATCCTGTCGTTTTGGTGATTGTGCGCCTGCTGGATCGTGAAGAGTTTCTCGTTCGAAAACAGAATTGATTTGTGTCGTCCAGCAGCGAATCGTCTTTTCAAAGTTTTGCATCTCTCCAGTCGAGTCGCTTTCATTGTGTCGGTGAGCCGATGGGCTTCTTGCAGCTTGTAGGCCTTGAGCTGGAGATCATCTTTGAGTATTCGCTGAACTGATCTTCGGGAAATTTTGACAACCTTCGCGAGTTTTCTTGCCGACCACCCTGGATTCCTTTGGATTCGTTCCTTGACCTTTTTTAGTTGATGGGGGTGTTTGAAGTCCTCGGACGACCGCTACGAGCACGGACCTTCTACGAACCTTCTTCAAACCAATGGATAATTGCAGGTCGAAATGAATTCATGCTTACGAAATTAGCATTCGCTGCCAAGCACGGCTATAGAGGAGTTCATGAATCCTTTCGCCTAGCCTATGGCCGAAAAATCCATAACATTGTAGGCCTCGCGTGTTACGCTAAGGTAGCAGAGGCTTAGTAAATAAATAAAAAAATCATTCTGAAAAATGACGGGAACTTTTGCGCCACCCTATATACACAAACTATGGGGGAAATCCGCTTCTCCTAGTCGCCTTTTCCTCCTTGTAACTATGGCTCCATCATGGCAGGTCGCAAGTGCTTGGCATTCTTAACCCTGATTCTACTCTATCTCCCTTGTTTCACTGAGTTGCACGGTGGTATCTTTACGTGGTGGCATCCGAATATGGAAAATGACGGGGACTCCATCGATTGGGAAAAGTGCACGTCGGGATTTATTACAATGGTATTTTTAGATTGGTCATGGTAAATAGGACTGCTCTCAACTGAATAGCAGCTGTAGACGTATCACAGACAAACAAAAAGTGGAACGTTCCCGTCGGCTTTGTCTCCGGAGTCCAATTTGCTAAGGAATAGTGTTGATAAATCGAAGAGCATCAGCATCGGAGCAGAATGACGAGTCGTATCTAAAGAAGGATCAATTGATATCTGGAATTGGAGTTGATTAGCCAAACTTCAAAGGACCTTTCATGTTTGGCGTGCAGATTACTGAGTCGAGGAAACGATGATTGCAAAAACACGCAGACAGCATGACGTCAGCATGAAGAAAAGAGATGACATCTCTGTCGAGAGAGTAATTCGTTAAAATGACCGCCTGTCCAAGTTTGCGATACAAGCCCCCCGAGAATTCACGCAGTAGGAATAAATTGATTGATGTGGTTGTGTGGATGTGATCCGTGCAGGATCGCTCGGAGGGAGTCGAGGACGAGGCGTGGATGCTGACGTCCCGAGACGGCCAACTTCCCATCTGTCTTGGGGAAATATTCCCAGTCGACCAGTGACATCATTGGCAGGCATGAGAGGAAGTTTCTTTCTTCTTTTCCTCCTCTTCCTTTTCCTTTGTGTTTTGGGCGCAGCCTTTTGGTTCTTGTTGAGACGATTCCAGGCGCGTCGATGTATGATAGTAGTGCAGGGTAGTCTTCTTCCTTTAGACCAGTTTCGTACTTTCTTTTCTGCCTTTGGTGACGGCGCTCTTGGGATGGAGTTTTGGATGAGCCGTAGAGACGATTCCCATTCCTTCATTGGGAATTCTCAGTTCTCGTTTCGTCTGCTTGGGATGTTGGAGTATTGATCTTGGCAGAGTCATCGGTAGGGATGGATGCGATGATGATGGTCCAATCCCCTTCAGCTGCAGCTCGGTCGAGCGCATCCGGGGTCCCCGCCCATAAAAAGACTCTAGGTGGCGTTCCTCCGCTTCTTACTTCGGAGTCGGAGTTTTACAGTAGATGAGTCGTGGATGTAAAGGTTCCCATCCCCCAATTTGGAATCCTCAGTCCGTGTTTCGTCTGCTTGGATCGGTGAATCGTCTGTCTTGGCAAGGTCGAGTGCAAGAAAGAACGTAGTACTAATGGTCTGGTTCCCCTCGGTTGGAACTCGGTCGAGCGCATCCAGCGTCCCGGGATTCCTCAATGGACTCCAAGTAGTGCTCTTCCGATTCTTGCTTCAGGGTTGTTGGGACGTCTGAATTCATGGCAATCGAGTCTGCACACCCTTCAGAAGACGTAGCGATTGGGTAGAGTAGATGCTGACGAATGTTATGACAGTGGAAAGATTTATTGATAGACCGAGCAATTGACGAAGTGGACTCATGTGGTCCGGAAACCTTAGAGGTAGATTATCAGTTGCATGAGGCTTTCATCATTGTTTTCACTTAAATAGCTGATGTCTGAGATGTGGTGATAGGAGAAGTAGTTCCGTCCTTCCATGTACATGGTCAGCATTTTTCGTGGATGTACTGTATGCAGAACGCTTGTCTTCGCAAGTGTCTGATGTGGGAAGAAAGTCGATCAACTCGCACGTGTAACATCGACATTGATATGTACCGTTGAATTTCCACATTTAAGTTTGACGTACTACATTCAACTGACGTCGGCCCGATGCATTTCTACCATCTGGGTAGCTTCGTGAACTGTCCCAAACTTGAATAGGTTTCAGGTGTTGAGAGGGTTCATGTTGGATGGGGAATGAGAGGGTGAGACCAGGTTAACCCTCAACTGCATGAGTCTTCATTTTATCATAACTGCATGACGTGGGGCCATTTTGACCTCAGTGATTAAACATGCTTAACTCCGTAAAAAAAAAAACTTAATGCCGAACAACAGAATAAGTATGATATCCAGAATAGATTAAGACACTTCGTTACCAGATTTCACGGTTTATTGTTTGCAAATTGATTTGTAAAAAAAATATAATCATTACACTTTCTTCGTTTCAAAAACATTTATTTTATCTCAAATTCCGTCTTCCATGTAAGGGACGAATAGTTTTCAGGAAACAAGAAAACGGTCTTCTAGTGATACTGGCTGTGTCCGTCCATCAGACTGCTTCAAATATTACGCTTCCCAGTGGCTCATTCAGTAACGTTTCTGCTTGACGTGTGGCCTTTTAGACCACAGCGCGAAATTATTATGGTAATACTAACGAAAACAAATTCTGCCTAAATGTGATTCAATGTCTACTTGAGGAATTGATTGAATTCCATGTACATTAAAAAAAAATCTTAAGGTACAAAAATCAGCAAAAAAGCGCAGTTTGGGGCCTTTTCCATCCTACCTCACGCAGAGAAGGGTTAAGTAAGGAGTCGAGGAGACGAGGTGAAATCGTGAAGATGGGACAAGGAGAAACCCCATCCATGATTTTCGCCCGGAACTCCGAAGGAAAGTGTCTCATGGATTGGGAGGAGGAGGCGGTACAGGAACCGTTTCTTTTCACCTCTTTCCCTGATGCAAGTATCGGGCTTTATTTGGGACGAAATACAGATGGTGGTGGTGTGTCTGTCGTGAGGTGTCGGCAATCCTGCATGTCGGGATCGATGACACCCTTAAATCCGGCGCTGGGATCATCATCGTCTGAAGTCCGGGCAGACGATGAGGGCTTGTCGCGTCGCAAGATCATGGGTATCTTCGATCCTAAGTCGTAATGGACAAGGGAGAGAGGGCGTAGTCCAGTTCAGAAGGGGCAAACGATAGGTCGGGGGAACGCTGTATCACAGAGGGGGCAGGGTTTTAGGACACTTGCTTTCGGCCATTACTTGAAAGCGAAGTGAGCATCCTCTGGCGGCGGATAGAGTCCACATCTCGAAGGGACCCAGGATAGATGGCCAGTCATTCCGAGGCTGACTCCATCTTTATATCTGTCATTCCCATAGTGATCCATTGGGAAATGGCAGATATTGCGATCGCCTTGTCACTTTTTCTTTTCTTTTTCATTCCGTCTGTCCGTAGTTGCCATAGCAACCTATTGTTTGCTTTTGACTCAACGCACATGTGCAGATTTGAGTCCGGGTCGAGGTGTCAGTCACCGACTAGAGCTACAGTTTCCTTCCAGCCTTCGCAGCAGACAAATTCATGCAAAAATATTTTTTTTTCATTTACAAGGGAGCAAGGTGTAGAGATTCCTCGGAGAATCCTTGAATATACCTAATGGATTCTTGCCTTTCTTCCCTTTTCAGAGCTTTGATAACATGGTTGGATTTTCCAACTTGATGGTAACAACATTGAAAGAGAGTCAGTCAGCGTCAGCCTCAAGAGGGACTAAGGTTGCGGGATTATTTTTTACTTGCCGGGTAGTGAGGACCTGGAACGCTTTAGGTTCCCGCTCCTTTCGCGGATAGCCTTAAGAAGTTACATGCCTCCATGGGCTGAACGAGAAAGGGAGCAAAGTAGCTTCACGTGACAAGACAGTAGATGACAGACGAGACTCTCCCGCAAAAATATTTATTTTTGAAGGGATAAGCGTCTTCACCGAGCGCTCGACCTCGACTCGGGATGTCGATACGAGCAGGAATTTCTCGTGATGCCGCAACCCAAAACTTGGAGTCTCTCATCCACGTGTCTGCATATATTTCGTCACGGCATGAGCGATACGCAATCGCACCGATAAACGAAATGGCATATGGTGGCGAGAACATTCCTCGCATCCGTTATCCCGGGATAGCAGTTGGGACTGGCCCTGGGGGTTTCCCCACGCATCTCACTGCATCGTAAAACGCGCTATCGATCTATCCTCAGTGAGAACCTTTGCGTTACATTGCAAAATGTAACGCAAAGGTTTTCGCCTTTTTCCGATGCGAACTCTCACCCCCATAAATCACGTTCCTGCTCGCACACGAACTCCAAAATCGGTTTGCAAGTTCTCCAAGTCCGCAGATGTTTTTGATTTCATCCTGTTCTTCCGGAGAACTGTAGGTACGTGCTTCAGCATCGGATTCCTCCTCTTCCACTGGATAGATAGATCGCCCAATAACAAGAACTAACGGGCCAATATCCATGAATCGTTGGACTCCGCCCGCAGTGGAAATGTGCGTTTTCAGGGTTTCTAGTACTGATCTAGAACAGTTAAAAAGAGCCCAACGTCCAGATCAGACTGAACGAGAGCAAGAATAACAGGACTGATTTAATTTAATGAGACATCATTCGTCTCGTCTTACTCTGGCGGGATATATTTTTAGGGTGCTATCTTCAGATCTCGTTTAGAAAGTACAAAAATTGCTTGAAATTCAAAACGCAGATGAACCTACATGAAATAAGCTACTTACGTCTAGACTGAATTCTCAAAAATGAGAACTTGCTTCATCTTCCTTCGAGGAGTGCTTTCCGCGATCTGAAATGCTGATTTGGATATGAAAATACACGGGATGATCATGAAGTGAGTATTATTATCCGGGTGGCATTATGCCTAAACTATAAGGTAGTAGAATGGTGCCATTGCTCTCGCATGATAAGTGGCACGAGTGGAATCAGTTCCAGCACTTACCAAATCTTGCCCATCAGGCATCACCCTTGCAAATAACAACCTTCTAGTTTTATCGCTATAGCGCTCACAAATGGGATTCTTTCTTTATGAGTTCATACCACTTTTCAAAACTCGTCTGGCATGATTTTCCTGGCTAACTCGTCAAAGCCACTCGACTGCCTGTCAATAATGGTCAAAGCCAACATACGGCAGGAAGAAGTAGACTTCGTGTTCCGCCTCGTGATGGACACTTGGAATGAGGATTTAATATGAACTTTTTGCGTTCACGTTCTAAAGCATTATGAACAGAATAATTACATTTTCCTTGATTAAATTCTGCGCTCATGCAGGTAAAACGCGCAAAGCAGATCGTGAAATTCGGTTTTCTTCCTCCCGTAAAGTCCGTTTATGAATTATTTGGAGTTCTTTTCGTCCTTGAAGGCTTTCTACAAAGCGAGAATCAGCAGCTCACCGATGGCCCTTCGCTGATGCAGGAGCAGATTTACTGTGGATGCGACCATTCAAGAGTATGGCGCCGTGATCCTGAAGAAAAAGCCCGGTCGAACCTCGATCGCAATGGGTCCTGCTGCGTCCATTCGTTTCGGTGCAACGACAAGGCTTCATCACAAAAGAAACCCATCAATGCGTATCTCATGACACGAAGAAACCTGTTTGTAGTCTCTTGGTCCCGTGGAAGTTCGATTCAGTATGGCATGTCGGCTCGGAGGAGGACTTTTTTTAACATGAGTTTTAAAAAAGTCATATAAGGAAGGAGTACTTCTTTGGATCTACACATATGTCTGATCAAAGACTGGTACTGGTACAAAGTACTGGTAAAAACAAACGAATAGGTTTTGATAATCGAGGTTTCATGGACTCGTAGCGATGAACTTAGTGGGGCGATTGAGCCCTTTTTTGGAAGTCTTAAAGTACATTACCACTGAAAGTACTAAGAAGTGTCCAGGATTCAAAATTCTTAGATTCCTTCATGAGAAAGATCGCTGAAGCGAATTTGGAAACTCATGGATTTCATTCGCCTTGGTGGTATCAGGTTTAGCGGACTCAGAACCAAGAAGTACTGAAGCGATCTGAATTGCAGGTGTTAAGTTGGTATGGACTGGTACATGAAGCAGTTGGAGGTTTTGTATATATTTTTGATATTGTGTTTATCAAATTCCAAGAAGAACTAGAAACAAAAGTAACGGAAGAAAGAACTTGAAAGCCAAAACCCTTTGGTACATAACAGAGTAAAATCATCTGGGATCTCTTCCCTGAAACCAAGGAAACAAAACTTCAGTGCGTAAGACTCGCCTGTCAAGACATGTATGATCTGTTGATGAATTCACTCAATATTTTAAAGGGTGGGGAAGGTACCTTTGCACGAGGAAAGTCAAAAGTAGTCCACGCTTGCTTCGAGAAACCTAGCTATCATCGATATTTTAACTTGTCTACATCCTCGTGTTACAATCATAAAATGAGTTTCGAGACATAGTGTAGCAAAATTGTTTAAAAAATGACTACAAAAGCATCTATCGATTTCCACTCATTGCGAACCAATACTTTAAAGCCTTTTCTTGTTATGATTGCGCTCAAACACAAATGTGGTAAGTAACTTGAAATCCTAGAATTGCCGGGCCTTCGAAAGTGTCACATTTGTATGATTTCATGAGGGAGACTCACAATCCCATAATTCCATCTTATTTTTGAAATTCATGTGATTAGACACAATTTTCCATAAAATAGACATGGTTCTCGTCACTGGACACCCTTCTGTTTTGGACGTTTTCACGAGTATGAGAACAAAAGTCTGATTTTACTAAGAAAAGGATATCTTCATGGCGGGTTGGAATTTCAATAGCGTAAAAAGGTTTCCAGCTTCTTTCCCATATTGGCATACCGTCCTACATTGTCTTCGGATTGAATGCATACCCCCCCCCCCCCCCTCATTGGAGTGCTTCCATTGATTGGAAGCAGTGACGTCTTCCAGATGAATAGTTTCGTGGATCAACTGATGAAGCAGATGCGCTGCAAGTGCTTTCTCCGGTCTCTGCTAGCCAGGAGGGGAACGAATTCAATCCGAAAATGATATTCGGCGAGCTGAGCATAAAGATAAAGCGACATCCGAAAAAGCCACTTTGCAAAGATGCCAAAAGCTGCTTTTGAATGCTCCATGAAGTTGCCTTTCCCTCAACTGAGGAATTTAGTGATTTTTACTCAATAGATATCTCCAGGGGATATTAACTCCCCGAAATCTTCTTTCTTTGGTATTAGGTGAGTGATTCTATTCAATTCCTTGTCTTGCACCAAATGCCTTTGACTTTCTTGTTTTGTCATTTCATTTCGTCTCTTTTGCTCCCAAGCAGAATTGCATTCCATTAGGAAGAGCATATATATCGGCACCTTGGTATTCTAAGGGTTAATATATATCAGGAAAATGTGGTGCAGTAGAAATTGGGCTGCTCGAAAGAGAAAAATTTCTCTGTACTCGCCTCTTTGTCACTATAATGAAAACTTCACTCAATCATTAATATCAGGCTAATATTACGTCAGCTGTAGTTTCTCACGAAAGCTCAAACACAATTAAGGTTAATTGTGGCCGATAGGAAACCAAACTAAAATTAGCTACCTCCTGACAACAAAAATTAGGCTGCAAAGCGTAAGCAAGATGAGGAGCCTTCTAATTTGGTTCTATTCCTATCTTCAAGACGCACGCACATGGAAGCCTTCCAGAAAGGAATGGAATCGCTCTTTGAGAACTCCCAGAAGACGGACAGCGACATCTATGGGCAATGCCAAGAACCCATTTTCCTTGTGGTTCGGATCACCGGACTAGGGTAGGAAGAGGACAAGGGAAGGAAGCATGCGCCTTAGATCAATGCGGGATTGGGGAGAGCGAGGGAAGCGAGGAGAGTCGGTCACAGAGTCGGCGACCACCGTCCCTGCTCCTACTGTTTCATTCTGGGTGTCACGTGTTCCCCGTCGAACATGTTCACGGTCATCCTCGATCATCCCTCCTCTTTCCTCTGCCTTTGGGTCAACACTTGAGATCAGGGTGCCCTCTCTCTTCAGCGTGAGTTTTTCTTCCTCATGAAATATCGTATATAAAAACGAAGCTCAGTCTGCATAAATCACGATGAATTGGAAGGACTGCAATCAGATCCCGAAGCAGATGAACGTTGTAACTGCCATCGAAGAGACAAAGAAGACGGGTAGTCAGCGTGCAGCCAAGTGAGAGGGGACATGTATGAATTGTGTCGACACAATTCATTAGTTTCTATCCCCGACAAACGAGATCGTTTTCTTCGAAGCTTCCAAGCTCCTGCGCTAGGGAAAGGGAGAAAAAGTAGAAAATAAAGGAGAAAATTTCCGCTACATTAGGCCAGCAAATCTCAAACCGAACTCCCGCTTGGCGTGAGGATTCATATTCATTACAAAATCATTATCGCATGTGCTGGAGTAAGCTTCTTATTTTCATCAAAAGTTCAGAGTGAATTAATTTTCGTTACGCGTACAGTGTTTCATCGCCTTACATGATAGAAGGGCATTCTTCTTTAATGCAAGTGGTGTCTCCGAACCATTCCATCAAAGGGCAATGAACGAGAATCTCACGAGTTCTGGATTGGTAAACAAGGTGAAAACACCTTGGTTTGTTTATCTCCATGTTCAAATTGACATTATCGCAACTTTTGTTTCTTTCTCGGGGAAGGAAAATATCTGTCCCACCTCTCATTTGTCGTTCGTCATTCGCTCATTCGCTTTTTCCTTTCCTGATGCACTCCCATTCAAATTGTATTATGTTCTAAAATTGGCTGACTTTGACGTCAGAACTTGAAAGCTTCGGAACGGCCATAGTAGTAGTCAAAGAAGGGTATGTGCATGTGGAGGGAATATACTCGCAGAAAGGACAGAGTGGCTGATGAGGACATGCATTATATATGATTCGCCTTCCATTTGCGACTGGGGTGGACTACTACAGGGTCATTCATAAGTTCTCACACGCTCATAAATTTCCTTCCTCTCTGTGTTTATATTCAGAAACCCGAATGCATATGTTTCTGGCACCCTGTAATTTCTTAAACTTAAGGAGTTAATCAGTGGAATAGGGAGTGAAAAAGTCGAGTAGCCTAATTCCTTTGAAATGAGGGCTGGGCAATCGAGAGTATAAATCGAGGGTAATACCCTGTAGTTCCCAAGAGCCCGCATGGAATCTAAATGGCGACAATGAGTGGACCCAATATGTGCGTTAAAGTTTTTCGAACTGCTGGAATCGATTAAGCGTAGCACTGCTTTGAATCGATTTTCAAGATTTATTCGATGTTATCAGTCGTTCAAGATCGTTTGCTTGCCAGTCTTGAGATTGGGTCAAAGCGGAATTGTTCCCAGGCATTTGAGCCTCCCGGTTGTGATTTAGACAGAAGAAATGAGGAAAGGGATTGCGTGAAAGGCTGGTCCAGCACGCCATTCCCTTATCAATCCATAGCAAAGCCCATTCCTTTCAGTTTCTTCCTACCTCCTTTATAAAGAGCACCTGGCACACTGGACAAATGCCACGTTCGCATAAGTGCCTTTCCCTCTCATCCGCCTACAGAATTCTCGGCAACATGCCCAACATTCTCGGAAATGCCTCGATATTTCCTTTTAAAAGTTGATAGTCTTAGATCATCTTCGTAGATTACTAAGGTTCCTTTGCAGGCTAAGCATTATATTGGTTCACCCCTAATTCCTATGGGGAATGAAATGAAGGAGCTTCAAGGTGCTGCAGAGCTTTAATTTCAACTCATATCATTTCTTTAAACCCGAAACTGTGAATTCCGCAAGATAAAATGTATTACTATTATGGAGAATCGATTTCTTCGTCATTAGCAGCACGAAGATCTTAGGAGTTCTTTTCCACAGAAGTTCCTCGATTCGTCTTCCATTACGTCTAATGAGCTTTGAGAATGAGCAGGGTCGAGGTTCGTTAGAAAAAATCTTATCTGATTTCCTATGTGAGGGCTGCATCTGATCGAGAATGCTTCTTGGGCCCCTCCCACTCATCCTCTTAACATAAGCAGAAAGATTTCTCGGTGAATCATTTAATTCTAAACATAGTTCAAAACATTGCACCTGTTTCGCTGCGATTTAGTCATGTATACAAAATGCGCAAAAAGAACACGTTCTACTAAGAAAACAGAATGTTTTTTTTTTTATTTGGAGAGCGAGAGGAAAACGGCTGATTTTGAAGGAAATATTGCTGGAACAGGCACTGTACTATAGAAACGCATAGATCGAACCATGTAATTTCATTACTAAAAGGCATGGAGGCATTGCCAACACCTTGGTCACCCTGTAGATACACTATTTACCACATGCTATTCAACGGTGACATGTGCTAACATTGGCTTTCACTACAGCAGACATTAAAAATTCAGGAGTCTCTGTGAAAACAATAGATCTTTTATTGTGGCCGTTTTATTTCTTTTTTAAAATTACATTTGTTTTGTGCTTTGGTCCATAATTAGCGATGAAGGAGATGATCTGGTTTCCCGCAGATGGAGAGGAGAATCGTGGTAGAGGAATTTAGAAGGCGAGATCGTCCTCAACTCCTCCTGTTCCTCCTTCTCTATGTCCCTGCTGCTGTTTTCGCCTCTCGTGAGTCTTCTGCTCTCACCTGCTTCTCAAATGTACAAATACTGTCATATTCCTGCGGGCAATGAGTCAAGATTTCAAAATCCGTCCTCTGCTCAGGCACACATTTGTCCGATGAGAAAAATGAGAAACGATATTCCTTATACAGAGTATTATGGACGAAACTATTTTCCATATTCTCGTCAGTACACGCATTTGAGCTGTAATGAGGATTGATTGCATTGACGTAGTAACAAATCTATACTTCCAAAGTTGGCGGTGATAACGTTATACGTAGACGTGGGAAGGAAAGGGGAGAGAATGTGCAGGTGTCCGCTGCCATGGCAACCAACTGCTCTCAGATACGTGCAATCTTCCATGTTTCTTCTTTGAGCACCTCGAGCAAAACAGGACAAAGTACTTCCTTCTTCCCTCTTCCGTGATACTTCTTCATCCACGAGAGCCATTGTGGATTAGATTATATCTAAGGCATCGACAAAAAAGCCATCCCGAATAGAACGGCCAAGTGGTGTTCTACTTGATTGTGGAGTGACGTCATTGGTCGCGTTTCAGGGATCGATTCTTCGCATTCTCGGTTGAGAACAAAATATTGCCAAAAAAATCTTTAAAAAATGCAGATCGACTGGGACCCTCCATTTGGATCGGTGCTTCTCGAGTCGAGGATGTTTCGCAAGTTTCTTTCATGACGTAGGAAGCAGAGATCTCTTTCCCGAAAGGCTTCTATCACGACGTAATTCAAAATTCCAGAGGAATACCCTTTCAATAGAAAGCATATCGTGAATGAATAGCAATCTGACGTCTTGATTGCGATCCCGAAACTCAATTGCAATCGTTTATTCGTTATGAAAGGGGGAGAACCGGAATTCTCCGTTCCCAACTGGTTAAACTTTGATGGACTTTTCTCCTTCCTTTGACCTCTTTTTTTCCCACCAAATAAGGTCCTCTCTTAATCGATGAGACGAATCTTCCTAGAGTGTTTCTCTCCCATGGCTTCTGTGGACGGATCCTATCGGGGTACATATCTCGTAGGGTTTTGTGGAATGTACGGGTAATTGGAGTATCCTTAGTGGGATACAGAATATTAATAAACCATGATAGGTTTAGTAAAATCGTCACGAAATGCTTCTCTCATATCATCTTCCACCGGGGAGATTCAAACTGACTCAGTTTTGCTGCTACTGCATTCATCATTTTGTTTACACCAAGGGGGAAATTTAATCATCAAGACAAGCGGGGAAAAGAAAACTTGCATCTTAGTCTAAACGTTTGAAAATAAAAAATTCAACGATTCGCGGAATGATATAAGATGAAAGTCATAAAAGTTATGTTAGGACTCTCATTCGGAGAGGAGATGGATTACCTCGCAACTGCATCTAGTGCTTGCAGGCGGATACTACATCCCTGCTAGTGTAGCTCCTTTCTGCCAGAAGGTGATTAGGAACACCGTGTTGCCATCGGGCACCTGGATGGTTTGCTCATACGACGCATTCTGGCAGAATGAGAGTGGGAACGGGAAGGAGACTGCGAACGAAAGCGGGTGGGGCTTAGCATTCATTCTCGTACTTCGAACAACAGGCCCTCATTCCAATTCCCGTCCTCGTTCCCGTCCCGCTGACGGGATTCCGCAAGTTCTTTAATGACACCTGCGGGAGTTCCCCTAAATATCTTTGCAAGGCTTGCACTGACACCCTCAGTCAACACCCCCTTTGTCGACGCTACAACAGCCTTCTACATTTCTCTTCCTTCAGTTGAGGCAGACAGTAGCAAGCGCGACACTTTTCATCCTTCAGCAAGCCGCCCACACACGGTGGGAGAAATGCCTGCGGGGGAAAATTCGAGCCTTGGGAAAGACAATCTTTGATGGGAGATTTAGAATTTCTCCCGGGTGTACAGATATTCACGCGACATTGAAACTAAACCCGCGGGTTAACCTAAATTCTGTATCTCAAGGGAGATTCCAAACCCCCCATATTCCACGACAAGCGTGTTTAAAAAAAAAAGCACACAAAAACGCTTCATATCGTTGTATAGACTTTAAGAACGCAGGAGATCCAAGGCTAATTCGCTCCTAAGCTCTATTTTGTGACCCGCAATGCATTTCTAAACGCTTTATACTGGCCTACAGTAGTTTTTTTCTGATTGACTCACCTTCTGTGAGACTTCTATCGAAGGTACTCCAGGGGCCTGTTCCTCGCCTCTGCTAAACTTAAATCTAAATCTAAGGGTCGATTTTTGAACAGAGAACTATCCGATAATGCTGCTTTATTTACCGGATTTATAATGCATTTTCTCTGAAAGAAAGCAGCATTATCGGATAATGCTCTGTTCAAAAATCCACCCTTAATCTAAATCTTAAAAGCAATCTAAAAGCAAAAAAGTATATTCTTCGCCCTGACCCTTTAAACTAAGATTTAGCCAAAGATTTAGATTTAGCAGAGGCGAGGAACGGACTCCAGATACAACTTGTGAGATTGTGAGAGCAACAGTCACTAATGACGGAGGGGTATAATCATTAGGCAATTCCATGAAGCTGCATCTATTTGCAGCGAGGGAACTTCTGCCATTTCATAACTCCATAACGCCTTTAGAAAAGAATAGAGCCCATGCCAACGGGAAGGGGGGAGGGAGTTGGGATGTCGATCCGAAAACGTATTGCAACTCGTATTTTTAAAGTCATTGTGACTCATGCAAGTATTTTCGTGCTGATGCACATGCACAGGAGATGGGACGACGGAGGGAGTGGCTGCGTTGCCTTTCATCGACAATTCCACGGAGACGACCGTCCTGATGGCCGTCGGCCGAACTGCAGTCCTCAACTGTCGCGTCCGCAACCTCGGGCAAAATACTGTAAGTTTATCATCCATCCGTATCCGAATGTGCACAATATCAGTCGCTCGATCCGATTCGATTCGATTCATCTCGACTCGACATTATTAACGGAGAAGAGGTGCGACAATTGCGTACCAAGATAATCCTTTGGACAGGTCAAGAGTGACCTTGAATGCCTATTTCCTTGCGAACATAAATCATGATACACGCTTTCATTTGCTGCAGATCGATCGCTAAGTACCCAGAGAGAAATGACACGATATAATGTGTCATTTGACGCACGTATATGTGTCATGAGAGAATTCTTTGTATCGGTTATGATAAAATGTGTCAGAAGCGTTGACACATTTCAACGCGTCTACAGATGCAGTAAGATGTGTCAAATAACGCATTGGAGGAGTGAATATCCCAACGGACACGCGCAATTGTGTCCCATGACACACTACAGTGTGTGTCCATTGATACGTTTGGACTATGGCTTGACGACACGGAATAACGTGTCATGAGGATGGGCACATTTAAATGTGTCTACTGATGCAGTAAGATGTGCCAAATGACATGTTTCAGTTGGTCAAAACTCATGACACATTATTCCGTGTCACCCAGACGATCCTGGACCCACTTTTGTGCGTCTTTTGACACACTGATTTCTTTCTGTGTAGGATCCATCATTAAATAGGATTAATGTGATATCCAATTTTACCGGGTATGACAAAATAAGACCAATGACATTTAACCCATATACAGGGAGTTCATAACTTAACAAAATAAATATAAATGCAAGCGATATATCTACAAAACAGCTGGACGGATTGCCATGAAATTGGGATTGAAACTCAAGGCACTACGGAACCTTTTAACGCATTTTTGGATCGGTGGCGCTGCAATTGGAAATTTGCATTTTGTCACAAATTGCAGTTTGAAGGAAGATTGAAACGTCATTGAAGGTGTTCAAAGTGTCCACTGCCAACTCGAAGTGCTCTCATACCTTCCACTAAATGGCCAAAAGCTGCTCAACACATGGCAGAGGCATGGCTCCAACTTCCCGTTCAATGGAATCCTTTAGAGGGGCCAGATCAGAGCCATCCGGTGCAACTAGCCCCTCAGGTAACCCCACAGCCAGGTGTCCTTTCCAAAAACACGTGTAAAAAATTCCATTGTGCCTTTAGTTACAATCTTTACTTCCATAGCAACCCCTTGAGTCGTTCTTGAGATACCATTTTCATTTAATCCAGTGAGCAACAGGAATTCGGATTTTTCCACTAGCCATTTTCACATATTTTAATTGATTTTAGTCCTCTTATTATGCATTATTTTTGGCATGTCATTTATCTTCGCAGATTTTTTCAAATATGATTCAATTGAAAAATTAAGAATTGACATCAAAATGACGCCAAATCCTCCGATTCGCGCGGATTTGATTGCTCAACCGTCAGAGGCAGCGGATGATTGATTCCTTATATGCTGCACTTTTGTCCTGTTGGCTGAATTTCGAAGAAAAATAGCATTGTAATGCCACATGCCTTCCGCTCTCGTGAAGCATTGGCTCTTTATATACTCTGAAATTATTTGACAGCTTGGTGCGGCGAAACATGATGTTTCTGGTCTTATTTTGCCACCTTCGGAAACCACAGGAGTCTTTGCTTAAGGAACTGTGAGAAGACAGATCATAGCGCATGTCTAGGACTGATAGGGACCTTTTTCGTTTGGCGGGAAAGCCATTTGGAAAGAAAACCCTTCGGCCCAGAGTAGATCAGTACGCATGATCGAGGACGAACGGATTTTCTTTGTGCGACAGTGAACGTTTTATGCTGGTATTTTGAGCATTTTTTCGCCTCTGCATTCTTTTCCTAGACCATATTTTAAGGAGGTAGGGTTTGGGAGGGAAGGAACTGATATTGCTATTCGCGCTTCTATTATTATTTTGTGATTTTTATGGAAATTTCCATTCATACCGCAAAGTCTTTAAAGGCAAGTATCATTTTATGAGTTCATAGCACGTCGCTATGGTATTGCATTCTTCAAATGCGATTTGGTAGGCACCATTATGAAAGAGAATGGTATAGGAAAGGTATAGATAATACAAAATTTTAAGTTGCAAGGGACACGGACCATAATGCCCGCGTGACTGTGCAGACCCTACGACCCTACAACTTCATTTCAAGGACGAAAAGACATTTAAATAATAATTAACAATAATTCTCATGCATGCAAAGAGGGAGGGATGCACCCTTGAAAAGAGTCTAGCAATAACTCTGGTTTCCCTCTTTATTTGCTTTTTTTCCCCTCTGGATGAGCGAAAGGAAAAGAAAAATTGAGCAATTTTTTCTCCCCCTTCTCTCATGAGACTAAAAAGGGTGGGACACAGAGCATTCAGATACCAATGTGTTTGAATCATGGAGGATCTATCTTGGTTTTTTCCTCGAATATCAGTTGGGAGCGAAGGATCCCTCTCCGTGCCAGTCGCACCTGTTCAAGTGACTGGTCGCCATATCCCAGCTCCGCTGCTCTTCAAATAATCAAAATAATGCTTGGGAAAGGTTTTTCTATGGACAGGCTGGGAGGAACACTATGCACTTTTGTTGTGCCACCTGGTTTCGAGTGGTATTTCAAGGATCGAACATTTCCTTGACTATTTGCTCGAGAGAAAAATGAAGTCGGCATGAATGGAATTCCATGAAACTATCAACCTGGAAAGCACATGAACTTAGCATTTCCATGCTACAGAAATCATGGACGTAGTAGATGGAGAAGTTCATCACTTGGCAAATTTTCATGCTGTCTCCAGCCGGCAGAGGACCAAAGGAAATGAGTTCCAGATTGTAGGTAAGTCATCTGGTCAGGACTGGACCAGAAGGCTTCTCTGCCATTTGGCACCTTTTCCCTCTGGTCTTACGCATGCGCGCTGCTGTGCACTAAACCGGATGAATTCGAGCTATTTGACTCACTTTCCCTCTGCTTTTCCCGAAGCACATTGCTAGATCTAATTACACGGTGAAGTCAGGACCCACCACTGGTCTTAAAATACGTATATTAGGGGAGATGCGGCAGCTGCCTGTTCCCCTCTCATGGCTGATATTTCTGTCATGTATAGTATTTCAAGATGGTAACAGACAAGTGGCATAGACGCCGGTTTTGGCAAGCAGACAGAACCAAACCACAAGCCAGCCCTGTTTGAATCAAATCGGCTAACATTGGGATAATTGAAAAATCCAAATTCCACGATAGATTTCCTGCCCAGGAAGAGGCTTTTGCAGAATAGTGTAGCAAAAAGAAGCAAATTCTGGCCTTCTACTTGAACATATACTAAATCAGGCTGGCAAAATGGATTCGCATGGGTTTTTCACCCAAGGGGTTTCCCCATTGAATGAACACATCGTTCAATGGGCTTGACTAAAGTTCAAACATGTGCAAAAAATTTCGCTGCAACTTGACTTTATTTCGCGTTCACCCCGAGCAAGTGGTTGAAGAGATTTATTTTTCCTTATTTAAAATTTACCAGCTGTCTTGGGTGAGGAAGAAGGATTATGCGATCCTGACGTCGGGTCGTTACGTGTATAGCAATGACAAGAGGATCAATATGCTGCATCAAGACGGCTCAGACGAATGGCCCCTTCAGATCAAGTTCGTCAATGTCACCGACAATGGCACCTACGTCTGCCAGGTCCGTTTCCACTTTCCAATTTCACTTTCCGCCCCTCACGTCCTCCTCTCATAGTCTGCCCTATTCGTTACCAGGATGCTAAATTAAATGTCAATGGAGAGTTTTGGCTATCCGCTTATGATGGAAGTGGGAGGAAACCAGAACGTGTTACTTAATGATGCCTTCAACAACCTGCTTTGAGACGCGAGCGAAAGGAGGAAAATGCGAAACGTATCCGCCAAATCAACGGGAAGCGAGGAGAGGGCAATCAGGGACACCTCAAGAGTCACTCACTTTTGACGGTGTCGTTTGATTTGCCAACTCGTGGACCTGAACCGGGTAGAGAGTACATTTCCGTGCTCGTCATTAAGATCGGGTGGCTGAACCTCTGTAAAGATTCTTTGAACAACTCGTAACGTAACGAGGAATCCTGAAGGACGCAGCAATTATGCACTGCACAGGGGTTCACTTTCTTGACAATCAGATGAGAGAAGGTTCTCGAATGATGTGCACAGGTGGAGCCGGGGCTGGAAAAGTTGTCCAGGACGGTGAATTTGCAGGTACTGGAACCCGAAGCCTTCATCTTGGGAAGCAAAGAATATCACGTGGATACTGGATCTAAAATCTCCCTCGTCTGCATCATTGAAAAGGTTGCCCCCTCCTCTTTCTCTGGTTCCATTCCCTTTTACATGAGACACGGAAAACCTCTCATCTCTTCCCCTAGTGGAATCGTTTTTTATGTCCCTTTTCTATTACTTAGTGGAGTTTTCTTCCTTGTAGCAAGAAATTCCCTAAGAAAGACCTTCAAAATCCTTCTTTTCCCCTGTCCTCTGCTATAATAGTAGATTGACGTTGAGAGAAGGGTCACTCCAGACAGGTCGAGAGAGGTCTGGGATGCGTTTTTCCCATGTCCACATCAATCAAGACCTGCCCTTTTCCCCGTAGCCAGAGATCGATCAGTAGGATTGTCTTCTTGACATTCCACTTCTTCCGCATTCGGAGGGAGATTAATGCAAAAAAAAAGGGGGGGGGGGGGGAAAAAACAAAAAGATACTTCCTTCTTCCTGTGATTCATTGAGTGACAGTTTCGAAATTGCTTGGGAAAAAAGAGCTTAAAAATAAAAAGTTCCTTAGGGATTCTTTCCCTTCTTCAGGTTACAAACTGTTTACGTCCCTGATGAACCCAAGGTCGAATGGATTTTTCTCTCCATGTTTCTTCTGTCTTCCATGTTCCATCTTCTCCCTTCCTTTCAAATTGGGATGTCTTTTTTTTCCTTTTCTAAGGAAAACCTACACGTATAATAGGTAAGAGCTGACACGTCAGACGGCAAGATGAATCGATGTCGTGTCACCTCTGATCGAGGATAATAAATATCCACACGTACCACATCATCATCTCTTCACCGAAGGGATCTGTAGCGTCTCTATTTCTATCGCCCCCACCCCCCGCCCCCCCCCCCCCCCCCCCCCCCCCCCCCTCATCATCTCTTCACCGAAGGGATCTGTAGCGTCTCTATTTCTATCGCCCCACCCCCCCCCCCCCCATTCCTCCTCCCAATGCGATTCTTGTTCTTCCGCTGGAGCCTCGATAGAGGTACGACTTAATTTAGTTATGATGTCGAAAGTTTAGTATTATGTCTTAGATTATTTCCTACTTTTGTTAGGTTCGGTGTCTTACTACTTTAAATTACTACTTTAAAAAAGGGTGGAAACGGTACTAATATCGGGGATCGTTCTAAAAGTTCTCTGACTCTTTCTTACTACGTATGCAATAAATAATGTAGGTAATAACTGATAACTTTTTGCTTTGGGCCTACTTTCTTGATGTAATCATTTTAAATGCTTATACACTTCTATACTCAAGCTGAATTATCATTAGGAAATCCTAGGACAAGTAGATGACTCAATTTGGGTCACTCTGGGTCAATTTCAGTAGACTTGGGTACTTGGATCAGATTTTATGATTTGCCAGGACTGGTATCCTTTCAAGCAGGCGGTTGAGTTCCTAACAGTCTAGGCAGGTAACAATTTATGCACTATATTCTTAGGGTTCCTGACTTTTGTTACATGTTGCATGTTGTACGGATCAGCACTCCACCATATAATACAAGTATATTGAAACCATGAAGAAGGACCACCGTAATAAGTGGTCGCGTCGAGTTTCGTTTCAGTAGGACAATGTTCGCCTATGCACCCTGACGTCAGTCAATATCCCCCGTTCGTGATCTTGGCCAACTACCTCTTTCGTCAGATCTTGCTCCGAGTGAATTTTAGCTGTTTCCTGCTATGAAAATTCCCAATCATGGCAAGTACAGTACGCGCCATCTGGTCCACAATGGTCCCAGGTGCCACCTAGTGGGTTAAAATGACTCCCTTTGAATGGCTAGTTGAAGGACTGAAGAAGTGGATAGGATGCTAGCAGTAGTAAATACCCTTGAGAAGTGATAATATCAAGAAGATGGTCACGGAACAAAAGAAGCCAGTTACTGACTGATGATGTAATAAGAAGCCGAAAAACTTTTGATGCGACCCTAACATATGAAACCTGATCAGACGGAGACAGGAATGTGGACTTCGTCTTGCTCATGTCCGTCTCAATGCCTCAAGAGACGAGCTGAAACTGCCGATGAAAAAGTGTTAGCATTGCTGTTGGTTGTGAAGGAGATCCGTGCGGGAATTCATGCATGTAGGATGGTCTTACGAAAAATGATATTGTTCTAATTATTCTTTCCTTGCAATTTCGCAAATTCTCCCCTCCACATGCGACTGCAGCCATGCGAGGCCCATGTACTGGATAGCGTATGAAGTAGCGGTTGAAAAGATGTTACGAATATGATTTTTAAATTTTGCGAGCTGGCTTATTTCTTCGAGTAAAAGTATGGAAAACCATTTCCAACTGTTGTTTGTGGCAAAAGTAAACATGATGGTGTCGAAATTCAGGGCCACAAGTGCTAAGGAGAGAAGTTCTCGATCTGCTACAGGTAGATCCATGGACATCTTGTATGAATATTTCTAAACCGGATTTACTTTTGTGAATACATTGCTTAATATTCTCGTATTTCTAGCGATTGCGAGACGGGTGTTCGTAATATTCGGCATTTAAATGTATGATTCAATTTTTTTGGTTATTCAGCGGTTGCAATGCAATGCTGTAGTCGCGTCTATCCTCTAGATGGAGCAGTTATTATAAGTTTGACAATTGCAAAAATTCTCACTACCAGTTGTCCCATTTATTAGTATTTTACACTTATGAGTTGCTGTTTCCATACATGAAGAATGTATCGTTTGAATGCAAAAATGGACTTGATGGCTCGATGAGATTTTCCTAAGGGAAGTAAAGCGTTCTGTGTTTGCGCTTTCTAGCCTGAATGCCCATTTGTTCCCTTTACTAGTTTGGTCTATATGACTTCATCGAGGGGATTCCCTGCCGACCATTAAAAACGTCGTTCTTCTTTCTCCCGTCCTTTCCAGGCAGGCCATTACGTTATGGAAGGCATTCTCGCTACTATTAGGACTCTGGAGAAAGAGAGAGAGAGGGAAAACATTCGTCTCGCTCTCTCCCCCTCCTCCCCCTCTCTCTGCGCCCGGAAATTGCGTTTCATGATCCATTTCACGGAGAAGGAAGGCCAACCAATAATTGTTTCACGAAGCAGAGCAAACAAAGACGAGTCCCTCTCGTCCCTTTTGCAATGCCAGGTGAAAGCCTGGAAGGATACTGAGAGGATAGAAGCCTCCTGGGAATTTCTCTTACTTCTATGGGATCCAGGATGGGATTCCTTTCCTATACGAGTATCTACCCATCATATCTCAACCTGATCCCCTTTCGTCTGTAGTCACGCGTGGATTCTACGGGGATTTCGATATATCGATTTCGATCAGCACCTCTGGTCATATTATAGGCGTATTCCATTATGCATTGAAAGTTTGAGTACAGTCAGATTAGGTTACTTCACTCACAGATGATGGATTGCAACAAAAAAAGATATTTACTCATGTGAGTGTGTACACAATAAGGCCCCATGGAAGTCGTGCCAACTTATTTAGGGTGTGCCCATCTTATGAGAGGAAGCTCAGCCGAGAACAGGAATTACGTCTCTTACCCTGAGGACTAGACAAACAAATTTAATCAACTTACTTGGCAGGAGCCATTTTGGTTCACATGCCTTTCTCATTGATTTGGTTGAAGCGCCTTTTTAATGAGGCACTTGATAGGCATACCAAAGCGTTTTTGGCAACACAGCGTGGCACCATCACGGTCCATTGGCCGCAATTGAAACAGCAACGTCAAGGAGTTGAACGATATCGATAGAATTTATTCCAAGAATTCTTAGCAGTGAATCATGAAATTGATACGAGTTTCAAGGATGGCTCTTCACAGAGAAAGCTTGCCAAACGTTTTAATGTAATGTTGGATAGGGGTTTCTTCTGAAAGCCCTAAAGAAATACCCAGAAGGATTTTGTCAATTAAATTTGAAAGAGATAATTCTAATGGTGTGTAGAAAAGTCGAACCAAGTGTCAAGGTCTTAGGATAAGGCGATACTGAGGAAAGTTTCCCGGAAGGATTGGGTCACTGAAAACGCCATTTTCATCTTTTTTTTCTTCTTCCCTCAAGCTACATAACTATTGCGCCATAATTTCGTATTTGACTGATGCGATGAAGAAACTGCCTTCAAAGACAATTCTGCCAGCCTGTTCGAGCGTTTTATTGACGTATGTTAATTGAAGTGCATGCATCAGATTCCTAAATTAATGCGTGACCTGCAAGGTCAAGAAAATATTTTCGTTGATCTTAAATGGCATGAATGGCATGGCTAAAAAAAAAATCTGAAATCTGGGCCTAAAAGAAAGTAATCCAACCCGACGATATCTCGTCCTTTGGATGTAAAGAGATGTCTTGCGGCCGTCAAGGGCTTATAACTATCGCGTGAAGTTGGGGAAGGAAGCAACCATTGTAGAAAATGCCTGTAATTACTCCTGACGACTGTTTGAGGGAGTTCTCTGTATAAGAGCTCCAGCCCAGGGCCTACCCTACCTCTGTTGACGACCTACTAATGCTGAATATCACGAGCGGCCCATGATATCTGATATAGAAATCTGTGAGCTTCTCTCATCTAGCAGCTGCAGCCCTGGAGAATATCTCCCGAATGGAAGACATTTTGCCATCAAAGAACCGAAAATTGGCAAGGTGTATCTCAAATGCTAAGTGTCAACGAGTGCACTTGTGTGTCTTGAGCATTTTATTCACCGGACACCGTCAATTTAAAAATACAGCAGCTTTTCTCATTCGAAGACGTCGTTCACGATGAAAAAGAAACGAGAATAATCTGATATAATGTGACATGCACCGGATCCGTTTAAACTAAACTAATCTGATCTCACAATGGTCCCTATGGGAATCAGTTTAACAGAGATAAACTTATTCCCATAGCTGCCCATTATGAAAACGAATCGGTTTAAAGTTAAACGAATAAGGTGCATGTCACCCGTTGAGTTCCACGAGCGCTACGCTCAGGTCGCTACTAGGCAAACCATTGCAAGCAATGGCTCCGGAAGAGCACCACAGGGTCCAGTAGCTGAAGGCACATACTAGTATTTCCCGCAAAAATGAGACTGTTCTTTAGGCTCATACCAGTGGCGTATTTTACAGTGGGGCAGGGGGGGCAGCCGCCCCCTCTGGCGCCCATAGGACAGAGCCTGGCGCCCCCTTAGAGGAAATAGTTTTCTCACTTGATATCACTCGGGTGGGGTTTGGCGCCCCCGCTCTGTTGCCTTGCCCCCCCCCCCCCCCCCCCCCCCCCCCCCCCCCC